>PISX010014033.1:0-54406 GCA_004024625.1 Mellivora capensis | reverse complement strand
GGCTGGTCTGCACAGCTCTCATGGCCTTTTTTCATGAGGTGGCTGGTTAGATGCATGGCCCATTGGAAGCCTTGCCAGCGTGACAGGCATCGGCTTGGCCTTTTCACACGCTGTTCCCTCGGTCACATTTCTCTTTGCACAGCCCTGCCCTCGTTAGGTAGGTCTCCCAAGAGACAACCTCAATCTTTTTTAAAGATGCGAATCTGCACTTTGCTGAGGTGAGCCTTGGGGGGCTATGGGGGATGGGAATTGGGGACCACGGGCCTCAGGGCAAATAAAGCGTGTTCCTGGCAGATCAAAACGGTTGTCTTCCCCGAATGACAGTTTGCCTGCTCTGGTCCCCCCCCCCCCCCCCCCCCCCCCGCAGGCATTGTGGCTGTCTCTGGAACTTTCTGTAGGTAGCAGATCCTGGATCCGATCCCACTGTAGTTCCAGGACCATTGTGTGGCTTTCTTAGCGGGGGCCAGCGGAGTGGGAGTTTTCTCCTCTGACTTGGAGAAGGACAGTCTTATCAGGGTGGCGAATGTAACAGTCCCACTTATGCACTTTGTTGAAACAAAGTTGCAGTGTCCCTTAGAACAGCAGCCCGAATAGCAGTGAGGTTAGATGTAGGTGGTCTGGGGCACTGGGAGCTTTGGAACCACAGGAATCCCGCAGAGCATGCTGGATTTATAATAAAGCCACTCAGAGCCTCTCACAGCCCCTGTTTTCAGGAGGGAACAGAGGGAACAGGGCAGGCTTTGTGCAGCTCCGGGCTGGGGTGCTGGCATCACCGGACCCCTCCCTTCAGGGGGATGCGGACTGCCACTGTGGGCATAGACCATCACTCTTGAATTTGTCTGCTTCAAGAGCCCCTAGGTGGAGCTTTTTCTTGTCCTTCCCACACCAAAAGGCTGCAGACGTAGGCAGGGGAAAGTTCTCCTGATTTATCTGTGTATCCAATAACCTTCCTCTCCTCTTTGGGCTTCAGACCCAACCTGGGGGGCACCAGGAACTGTTGGAAGGGACCAAGTGCAATGATAGTTTCCTCCTCCCTCTGCTTCCCAGTCATATCCTGTCCTACCTCCTCCTCTTCTTGTTCCTCTCTCTATATTCCTTTGTAAGCCTAGCAATGCCCATAGGCACTGATCACTCGATCTGATACAATGCAATCCTGCTAAGGGGCCCCGGGTTCTGCCTGGAGCCCCGTGCTCTGGCCCTCACACCACTCAGGTGGCAGAGTGTCATTTCACTTTACTGGATCAGATGACGTCACCGCCCACTTGCAGAACAGTTCACAGGGTCCCAGGGGTTCCCACCCTG
Source organism: Mellivora capensis (assembly GCA_004024625.1). Taxonomy (NCBI): domain Eukaryota; kingdom Metazoa; phylum Chordata; class Mammalia; order Carnivora; family Mustelidae; genus Mellivora; species Mellivora capensis. The sequence goes on along the minus strand of PISX010014033.1, from coordinate 53,104 downwards.
GGAGCCGACTTCCCAGCCCTCCTTGGAAAGAGCTAGGCAGGTTTATCATACAACCCAAATTCTTGCTGTCGACTAGGAATTGGTGACAGTTAAAGGAACAGAGACAGGGCAGAAAAGATGACAAGGGACCGCGGAGATGCTGGTCTAGGTCAATATAGATCGGAATCAGAGAACAGATCACTTTTTGTGTTTCTAGATCTTTGAGCCCCTCCTCTCAAGCTGGCAGTGGATTCCTTCCAGAATCAGATATGCTCCTCGGGCACAGTGTTGTCTGCGAAAGACTGGGCGAGCCGGTGTGTGTGTTAGTGTTTGTGAGTGTGTATGAGTCAAGAGCAGGGAGTGGTGTGGGCAGGTACCCGGGGTTCTATGGGATCCGCACTGGGGGTGGTGGGCAGGGGACCCCTCCCCGTGACCTCTCCCTCACGGTACTTGCCCCTCTCTTTCCCCAGGTCTGTGCGTAATGAGCGCGGCCTCCATCTACACGGTGAGGCACCCAGAATGGCATTTCAACTCGGAGTACTCCTATGGCTTCGCCTACATCCTGGCCTGGGTGGCCTTCCCCCTGGCCCTTCTCAGCGGCGTCATATACGTGATCTTGCGGAAACGCGAATGAGGTGCCCAGACAGCTGGTCTGAGGCACTGAGCATACCTAGGGGAAGGGAGGAAGGAAACCAGAAATCAGAAAAAAAAAAAAAAAAAAAAAAAAAAAAAAAAAAAAAAAAAAAAAGGAGCTAGCCAAAAAACCCAAACTCGAACCAAACCAAACAGAAAGCGGTTGAAAGGGGGGGGGTTAGTGTTGACTAAAGATGTATATAATATATCTACGGTTTATAAAACCTATTTATAACACTTTTTACATATATGTACATAGTATTGTTTGCTTTTTATGGTGACCATCAGCCTTGTGTTGAATCTGAAAGAAGTAGCTAAGGAACTTGACATCCTAACCGTGTACTCGAGCTCAGTATTTCCCGTTCTCTGTTTTTCGTTCTTTCTGTTTTGCCCAGACATGAAATAACTCCGTCTTGCCCCTTCCCTTTTATCTGAAAGAAGATACCTCCCTTCCGCTCCACCTCATTGAGAAAACCAAAGTGTGGGTAGAAACCCCGAATGGCCAAAACCCTTAAATTGTGGGTGACCCCGTGCTTCTCCCGCAGAGACGGGTGCCGCGCACAACCCCGTGCGAAGCCTCACGCTCACGTGCCGGAAACCCCCAAACTGGAGCCCTTGGCAAAAACACGGCTTGTGGCCTCGGAACGCTTGCCCTTGACGGTGGGTGTCTCGGTCACATGTCGAGTTGAGAAATCGGTGACAAGAAACCCATGAAATGGTGCTATGTATCTACCATTCCTTAGTATCACTAATCATCTAAACCACTCACTGGAAATTCAATTAACGGTTTTACAACATAAAGTAGAATGGAGACCTGAATAAATAATTCTCTGTAATATAAATGGTTTATAACTGCTTTTGTACCTAGCTAGGCTGCAGTTATTCCAGTAATAAATAAATAATAAACACAGCCTTTATTGCTCCCACATTCTTCTTACGGTCGGAGCATCCGGACAAGCTCTAGACCCCGCCCCCGCCCACCCCGCCCGGGACTGTGCGTTCCCAGGGCTCAGCTGGGTCTAGACTGTTCTCTGCCTCCAAGGACTGTCTGGCAATGACTTGTACTGGCCACCAACTGTAGATGTAAATATGGTGCCCTTCTGATGCTAAGACTCCAGACCTTTGTGGTTTTTTTTTTGTTTGTTTGTTTGTTTGGTTTTTTTTTTTGGCTTTGCTTTTTTTCTGATTTTATACCAACTGTGTGGACTAAGATGCATTAAAATAAACATCAGAGTAACTCACTGATCTCTCTTGGAATTTTGTAGGGACCTTGGCTTGTGGGGGGGGGGTTGCTTTAAAGTGGAGGAAAGAGGCACTTTGGCAGAAACCAGGATTGAGCTTGTGGTCTAGGTTGGCTTTTGGCTTTCTTGTAGGTGACAGGGAGCACATCGTGCCTTCCATAAGCCTGTGCAGATGTCTGCTCGTTGGGGAGGACGAGGAATCGCAGCTGAAACAAACCGTAAATGGGCTGGAAGGGACTTGAGTGTTCATTTAGCTCAGCCCTCTCTCCCACCCTCTCTTCTCTGATGAACCGCACGGGGGACCGTGGAAGCATGTCATGTGTTCACCTAACATATGGAAAATGTTGGCACAAGCAGTGCACACCCCTGTCCTCTAAAAGAAGGGGGAGGTCAGATGAAGGAATCACTCGATGATGACTGGAGGCCAGACTTTCAGATAAAACATTAGTAGGCATCAACTAAGTTCCTGATGGGGTCCTGAGGGAGGGCACGAGCCGACCATGACATCCAGCTCCGGGGTTCTGGGCTGTGTCTCACCCGTAGATAGTTTTGCCCATCGACATTATATTGCACACGTGTGAAACATCGAGCTCAAGATTCACTCGGCATTGCTCTCTCATTGAGCACCTACACTGAACTGGGCACCAGAAGTCAGGAAACGATCACATATACATTTTTTAAAGATATAATTTATTTATTTTAGAGAGTAAGAGCATGAGTGGAGAGAGGGATAGAGGGAGAGACAGAGAATCTCAAGCAGATTCTGTGCTGAGCATGAAGCCCAACACCGGCTTGGATCCCAGGACGCTGAGCTTAAATCAAGAGTCAGACGCTTAACCAACTGAGCCACCCAGGCGCCCCTAGGATCACAAAGGGTAATATTTTAGTGAGAGGCACAGGCACACAACTATATTGTAATGAAGGACAAACTGATTAGGCTCCTTGGATTTGAACCTCTCTCCCTTACCAGCTGCAGGAGATTGGGGACAGACCAACTCTAAGATTCCATTTTCTCATCTGTAAAATGAACATGTCAATGTGCAACTTATGGGATTGTAGAGATGAAAAAGAGATGGAAAATACAAAGTGCTTATTAGTGTAGTGAGCAGTAGACAGAAAACCCCCTGTAAATCAGTGATTGTTACAGATGCAATGTTTGAGGTGTATTGAAAGGAGGTATTGATTGTTCCGGGGAATTTGAAATCCCAGGCCCCCACATTAGAGTCTCCCATGCAAGGGCTACCCCAGAGATGTGGATTCTTTCTGTCTGTGCTGGGACCCACCCCACCTTGACAGATTTAAAGGACCCTGCAGGTGATCCCAGTGCATAGTGGGGGATGATAAACCAGGAGCCTGTCAAACGCTTTTTAGACTTCAGTGTGGTTATGAATCACCTGGGAATCCTACAAAATGCAGCTCTGGTTCCGTAGGTCTGGGATGGGGACTGAGGTTCTTCATTTCCAATTTGTGCCTAAGTGACGCTGATGCTGCCATTCCGCGGACCACACTTTGAGGAGCAAGGGTATGAATAAAGCCACCTTCAGGCACCTCATGCTCTTGTGTGTTTGGACAGCTCTGACAGGAGGGCTTCCCCATTTCTACGTTTTCAGTAGTGATGGGCTAACTCTGCTTGTGACTTGGATAGACGGGGTTGGGTGACAAGATGGCCACCAGGTGCACACAAGACGTAGGTGATTGGGAAAACTAGGAGCTTTGCTTCACCAGCTTATACTTTGAAAAGTACACTTTCATTTCACAAACCTTCCTTTATAACATTGACCTAACACTTAAAAATTTATATACGTAAGAATAAAGAAGGAAACCAAAAGTGGCCCAAATCTTCCCACCTAGGAAATGCTCTTGGCATTAAAAAAAAAATATATATATATCTAGGATCATAACATCCTAAAGACATCTGGAGGGGAAAATAACATGGGAAAACCTCTTTCCTACCTCCCCATAGTCTCTTGCCAAAGATAACCCTAAGACATAGCTTATGATGTCTTCCACAAAAAAAGACCATGACCACATATATACACCCATCTAAGTATTTGAAAAATGTGCCCCAAAGGGACCAAACTACCACTACCATGCTGTTCTTTTCATTTAATGACATACATTGGAGATCTTTCTACATCAGCATATGCCTCATTATTTTCAACAAGCTTGGTTTCATGCTTTCTGAATTATGCATCATATTTTGCTATGTACCTACACTCTCCTCACTGAGCCCTGGCTTAGAGATTTTTGCCTGGGTGGAGAAACATCCATAAAACAGATAGTTTCTCCTCTATTTCCCAGGAGCAAACCATACCTGCTGCAGAGAGTAAGGAAGTTCAAGCCACAAGATACTCTCAAGGATGGTGGAGGTGCTGAGGGAAGGCAGTTGGGAGGAGAGTCAAGATACAAGGTAAACTGCAGGCCGCCTGGAGAGAGCAAGGGAATAAGAGTATGGGTAGGAGGAACCCTCTGGGATCAGAACAAAAAAATCACACCCTGGCTTCAGAAACTATTCCTTCCAAGGAGTTGGAATGGGACTGGATTAATCGGTAGATCAATTTATGACCCAGGGCATTATTGAAAACAATAGAGAAACCAGCAATAAATTAATGGGGTCTAACAGTGCGACATGGTCTGGGAAAGAGAGTAAGAAAAGCCTGCTGAGTCCCCTGTCATCCCAGGATGACAGTGAGGGTTCCAAAGCTGTGCCTCTCTGAGGAACAACATCAGACGCTGAGCACTGTTGGGAGGAAAGACACCTCACTAAAATGATCTAGTTATGGATGTGAGGGCGATCTGGATGCGACATCTGTCACCCCACTGATCGCCAGGGTTGATTCGGCTGATCTGGCTGGCTAGGCGGGTGTCCCCTTCCTCCCTCACCACTCCATGTGCGTCCCTCCTGAAGCTGCGCGCTCGGTCGAAGAGGACGACCTTCCCCGATAGAGGAGAGGACCGTTCTTCAGTCAAGGGTATACGAGTAGCTGTGCTCCCCTGCTAGAACCTCCAAACAAGCAAGAAAAAAAAAAAAAAGAAAAAGAAAAAGAAAAAGATCTAGTTAGTTACAAAATACAAGCATACCTCATTTTATTGCGCTTCTGCTCTTTGCAGATCTTGTATTTTTTAAAAACTGAAAGTTTGTGGCATTGAGCATTGACCAAGTCTATTGGCGCCATTTTTCCAACAGTATTTGCTCACTTTGCATCTTTGTGTCACATTTTGGTAATTTTAGCAATATTTCAAACTTTTTCATGATTATGTTTTTTATGGTGATCTGTGACCAGTGCTTATGAGTTGCTGAAACCTCAGATGATAAACATGTTTTAATAACCAGGTATTTTAAAAAAAAATTTTTTTAAATTATATTTATTTTTTAAATTTCTATTCAGTGTTCAAGAATTCATTGTTTATGCACTACACCCAGGAACCAAGTATTTTAAATTAAAGTATATACATTAGGTTTTTCAAACATGATGTCATCACACACTTAGTAGACTACAGTACACGGTAAACACAGTTTTTATATGCACAGGGAAACAAAGAAAAAACATTTGACTTGCTTTACTGTGACATTTGTTTTATTGTGGTGGTCTGGAACTGGACACATCGTATCTCTGAGGTGTGCCTATAATTAAACAAGTGAATAACAGTAACAAACTCCAGAGTAGGGACAATATATTATCTAAAATTTCTCCTCTACAATAAATTATCTAAAATATCTAGTTTCCAACAAAAAAATTATGAGGCATGCAGAGAAACAGGAAGTATGACCCATACACTAGAAAAAAGCAGAAAAACTATCTTTGAGGGAGGCCAGTGTCAGATTTATCAGAAAAAGGCTTTAAAGCAGTCATCATAAACATATTCACACAACAAAGGAACTCATGATTAAAGAAGTAACTGAAGGTATGATAACAATGTTGCATCAGATAAAGAATATAAATAAAAAGATGAAAATTATGAAAAAGGACAAATGGAAATTATGTTGTTATAAAGTACAATAGAGCAAAAATCATGATATCCTAATCAATAGACTCAGAAAAAGCATTTGACAAAATCCAATGCTCTTTTATGACAAAACACCCAAAAAACTAGGAATAGGAAAATGTCCCCAACCTAATAAAGGACATCTATAAAAAAAACCCACACCTAACATTATATTTATTGCTAAATTATTGAATGCTTTCCCTCTAAAATCAGGAACAAGACGACGGTGTCTGTGCTTATAACCTCTATTTAACATTAACTTGGAGGTTGTAATTAGGACAATTAGGCAAATTAGGTGAAAAAAAATTGCATCAAGATTAAAATGGAAGACTAAAACTGTCTCTATTCACAGATAAATGATCTTGTATATAGAAAATCCTAAGTAATCCAATAAAAAACTTTAGAACTAATTCATGAATTCAGCAAATTCATGGCATGGTACTGGCAGGACACAATACCAATGTATAAAAATCGATTGTATTTCTATATTTGCAATGAATAATTAAACAATGAAAATAAGAAAACAATTCCACCTAGAATAGCATCCAAAAAAGGATAAAATGCTTAAGAATAAATTTAACAAAAAAGTGCAAAAGTTTATAGTTTGAGAATTATAGAACATCAATGAAGACATTGAAAAAGACCTAAATAATTGGAAAAATATCGCATGTTCATGGATCAGATAATTTAACATTGTTAAGATGGGAATGCTCCTAAACTGTTCTACATTTTAAGACAATTACCATCAGAATCCCAGCTGATTTCTTTATAGAAACTCATAAGCTGTCTCTAAAATTCAAATGGAATGATTGGAAATCCAAAATAACCAAACTAATCTTGCCAAAGAAAACGGTAGGAGGAATTCCCACTTCCTGATTTTAAAACTACACAAACGATGGTAATCAAGACGATCGTTACTAGCCCCAAAATAGACACATTGATCAGTGGAATCAGGTTGAAAGTCTAGAAGTAAACCCACATTTCTATGATCATATATCATAAACTCACACATATTTGACCATGTTCTATGATCAACTGGATTTTGACAAGGGTGCTAAGACCACCTCCCGGGGAAAAGAATGGTCTTTTCAACAAACAGTGCTTGAACAACTAACTATCCACATACAAAGAATTAAGTTGGACTTTTATTTAACAGCACATAAGAAATTTAAAAAAAAAATATTTTATTTATTTATTTGACAGAGAGAGAGAGAGAGCGCGCACAAGTAGGCAGAGTGGCAGGCAGAGGGAGAGAGAGAAGCAGGCTCCCAGCTGAACAGGGAGCCTGATGCGGGGCTCAATCCCTGGACCCTGGGATCATGACCTTGATCTGAAGGCAGACACTTAACTGACTGAGCCACCCAGGCACTCCAACAGTGCATAAAAAATTAACTCAATAAGGGTGAAAGACCTAAGTTAAAGATCTAAAACTATAAAACTCTTAGTAGGGGAGAAAACTTAGGAATGATCTTCATGACCTTGGTCTTGGCAAAGAGTTTTAGATATGACACCAAAATCACCAGCAACAAGAGAAAAAAAATCAATAAATTGGACATCATCAAAATAAAAACTATTGTGTTTCAAAGGACATCATCAAAAAATGAAAAGACAAACCACTGAATAGAAGAAAATATTTGCAAATCATATATCTGATATGGAGCCTGTATCTAGAATGTATTTATAAAGAACCCTTATATTCAATAATAGAAAGCAAATAAACCAATTAAAATATGAGTGAATAGAAATTTGTCCAAGGGGGGGGGCGCCTGGGTGGCTCAGTGGGTTAAAGACTCTGCCTTCGGCTCAGGTCATGATCTCAGGATCCTGGGATCGAGCCCCACATCGGGCTCTCTGCTCAGCGGGGAGTCTGCTTCCTCCCTTCTCTCTCTCTGTCTGCCTCTCTGCTTACTTGTGACCTGTCAAAAAAATAAATAAAATCTTTAGAAAATAAAAGGAAAGAAATTTGTCCAAGGACAAAATATAAATGGGAAGTAAACACTCCGCACTCAAATGCCCAGCATTGTAAGTCATTGAGGAAATGAAAATCAAAACCACAATGAGATACCAGTTCACACCTACTAGGTTAGCTAGAGCCAAAAAGCCTGCTAATTACCCACATTGGTGAGCATTTAGAGAAATTGTAGCCTCAGACACTGATGGCGGCAATGTAAATGGCGCAACTGGTCTGGAAAACATCCTATCATTTCCTCAAAGGATTAAAGATAGAGTTACCATATGACCTAGTGATTTCTGTCCTTGAAATATACCTGAGAGACATCAACACACAAAAGGCAGACATATAAATACGTGGGTGTTTACAACAGTATTGTTTACAACAGCCAAAAGGTGGAAACAACCCAAATGTCCATCGACTGATGAATGGATAAGCAATATGTCTTATACCTGCCAGAATGCTATTTGTTCACACAAAGATATAATGTTCTGCTATATGCTACAACACAGGTGAACCTTAGAGACCTTATATGGAATAAAAGAAGTCAGTCACAAAAGACCATATAGTATATAAGTCAATTTCTTCACAAGTCCAGAGTGGGGAATGCTACAGAGACAGAAAGGAGATCAGTGGCTCTTTAAGACAGGGGAAGGGGGGATGGGAATGTAATGGGGTAGGGTTGTAATAACTCCCAGGTACCGTGCTTCCTCTTGAGGTGATGAAAATGTTCTAAAATGGACTGTCAAGTTGGTAACACGTCTTTTCACAGAAGTGAATATACTAAAAACCAAAGAATTGTACACTGTAGTGGGTCAATTGTATTCTAGGATAATTATATCTCAATAAAGCTGTTAATAAAAAAGAAAAGAGACCACTGTCTGTCCCAGCTGTTGGTAGATCTCTCATTAAGTCTTTTCTTTCTGTTTGAAAAGTAATACACTTTTTATTTTTGTGGTTTTTTTTTTTTTTTAAAGGGACAAGATTCTTGGGTGCCTGGGTGGCTCAGTGGGTTAAAGCCTCTGCCTTCAGCTCAGGTCATGATGCCAGGGTCCTGGGATCGAGCCCCACATTGGGCTCTCTGCTCCATGCAGAGCCTGATTCCTCCTCTCTCTCTGCCTACTTGTGATCTCTGTCAAATAAATAAAATCTTAAAAAAAAATTCTCTTAAAAAAAAGGGGACAAGATTCTTATTCCTTCTGAGCACTAAAAAGGAAGACAGGATGTTGAAGATGGACAGTTAACATATTTCTTCACTAACAGAATCTCGGGTTTCCCTAGGGGATTGTTTGGATGACATTTATTTTCCATCCCGGAGCTCTTCTGAGAAATATTTTAATCTTAGGAATTGATACAAATGGAGTTTGGATCAGAAACCATCCTCTTAGCTGCTTTCTGCCCGTGGGTTCAGGCTCAGGGCGTGGACCATTTACAGAATGGCAAGTGCACAGAGTGGGGATAGCAGCTTAAGATGTGGGAGTCCTTCTTCCCATTTCTTTTCTCCCCAGGATCTTGTACCCTCACGTCTTAGTAAACGCTGAACTCCAGTTGTCTGCAATTCTTCAAAGTGCTGAGAATGGCTTAGTCTTTCTGCCCTTAGCATCTGCTTTTAGACAGCTTTTCAACCTCTTGGTCTGCTGCTTATTAATTGGGAAACCTCTTACGGGGAAATTCAGAATTAGTGGTGGGCGCACCTCACTGGGTTTTCTTTTCTCTGATCTCCTGGCTCAAATCCTGGTGTCCTCGGTGTCACAACAATGCTTTCAAACAGATTTTGAAAAATTTTATCCCGATTTTTCAGTAGTTTGCAGCCAGGAGAATGGGTCGGCTGAAAGCTGCTGTACACGAAGGCCCTTTTATTTTGAAAACAATTATTTACCTTGAAAGCGCTTATGTTAAATTTATAAATTTTAGTTGGGAGAAAATCGATATCGTCACACGCAGGTTGTAGGGACCAAGGCCAGCCAGGCTGCCCCCAAATGTGCCACTTTGTCATGTGGATTCTTTTATTTTATTGTTTTAACGATTTATTTATTGATTTGAGAGAGAGTGAGCATGCACAAGCAGGAGGGGCAGAGGGAAAGGGAGAGAGAGCAGACTCCATGCGGAGCTCAGAGCCTGACATGGGGCTCAATCTCGGGACCCTGAGATCACAGCTTGAGCCGAAATCAAGAGTCAGACACTTGATGGGCTTTGCCACTTAGGTGCCCCTGGCATATTGTTTATTTATTTTTTATTTTTTTAAATTTATTTGACAGAGAGAGAGATATCACAGGTAGGCAGAGAGAGAGGAGGAAGCAGGCTCCCCGCCGAGCAGAGAGCCCGATGTGGGGCTCGATCCCAGGACCCTGGGATCACGACCTGAGCCGAAGGCAGAGGCTTAACCCACTGAGCCATCCTGGTGCCCCGGCATATTGTTTATTTTAAGTAGAAGTTACTTAAGAGATAGCCCATAGAGGAAGGACACTCAGACCCTTCTCTGTCCCCCTGAAAGCAGGAAACACATCTCCTATGTGAAAAGCACTCTCCCTCTATTAAGGAAAAGACATCCTTACCACCAGAGATAGAGACTTTAAAAGCTGAGAAATCTATAAAAGCAAACCTTGTCACTTTTTTGCTAATCTATTAACTCAGCCCAAATTCTACTTTAGAATTCTTTAATGATTGAAACTCCCTATACCTGTTTTCCTTATTCTATACATTTCTCACAAACTTACTGTCTCTTTGCCTAAAATGTATAAAAACTGACTGCTTTTGTCATTTCTTTAGGGCTCAATGTCATCATTGGACCTTCAGGCATGTGTAATAAAACTTTGGGTTTTTCATCTGTTGTTAAACCATCTCATCTAAATTTAATTTTTAGTTCTGCTGGAAGACCTTGATTAGAGGGAGAATTTTTTCTCCCCGACAAAGTGCAGAGTATGAGAGAATGCTAATCATTCAGTTTTTAGTTTATATTTTAATAACGTATTTTGCTTTCTTTATACTGATCCTACATTTTGATATGAATTCTATTTTTTACGCAATTACATGTTTTCTGATTTTTGTGAATTATTTTAATTCCACTGTATTTTATTGTTGGTTTTTGTGGACAAGTTGCAAAGCTACTGACTTTTCTTTTTTTTTTTTTAAGATTTTATTCATTTATTCGACAGTGAGAGAAATCACAAATAGAGAGACAGGCAGAGAGAGAGAGGGGGAAGCAGGCTCCCCGTTGAGCAGAGAGCCCAATTCGGGGCTTGATCCCAGGACCCTGACATCATGACCTGAGGTGAAGGCAGAGGCTTTAACCAATCAAGCCACCCAGGTGCCCCAAACTACTGGCTTTTCTTAACCAGTTTTATACTTGGTTCCCTTGCAGAACTGTCTTATTATTTTCAACATTTCTCGATTGGTTATTTTGACTTTTCACACAGGTAATCAGTGCATGGGCAAAAATAGAAAAATGAGATAATGTGCCTCTTTTTCCCTTCCTGTATTTATAGTTCTTAGATCTTTTTTTTTTTTTTTTAGATTTTATTTATTTATTTGAGAGAGAGGCAGTGAGAGAGCATGAGCAAGGAGAAGGTCAGAGGGAGAAGCAGACTCCCCGTGGAGCTGGGAGCCCGATGTGGGACTCGATCCCGGGTCTCCGGGATCATGACCTGAGCCGAAGGCAGTCGTCCAACCAACTGAGCCACCCTGGCGTCCCAGTTCTTAGATCTTTGATCACATTATTGATCATCTAAAACCTTCAGAACAGGCCAGATAAGAGCTGTGATAGTAGACATCATTTTAATTTTTTCTGAATTTAATGAGAATGCTAGTGCTTGTTAATTTATTTAAAAATAATTTATATCAATACGTACATATTTCTTGATTCTCAATAGGAATTTTAACCAAGAATTTATATTAAATGTTACTAAATATTTTTTTTAAGATTTTGTTTATTTATTTGACAGACAGATCACAAGTAGGCAGAGAGGCAGGCAGAGAGAGAGAGGAGGAAGCAGGCTCCCCGCTGAGCAGAGAGCCTGATGCGGGGCTCGATCCCAGGACACTGAGATCATGACCTGAGCCGAAGAAAGAGGCTTTAACCCACTGAGCCACCCAGGCGCCCCAATGTTACTAAATATTTTTAGTCTTTATCAAGAACTCTGGTTTTGGGACGCCTGGGTGGCTCAGTTGGTTAAGCGGCTGCCTTTGGCTCAGGTCATGATCCCGGCGTCCTGGGATCGAGTCCCACATCGGGCTCCTTGCTCAGCAGGGAGCCTGCTTCTCGCTCTGCCTCTGCCTGCCACTCTGTCTGCCTGTGCTCGCTCATTCTCTCTCTCTCTCTCTGACAAATAAATAAATAAAATCTTAAAAAAAAAAAAACACTCTGGTTTTTCCTCAGTGAGATACCACCTCACACCAGTCAGAATGGCTAAATTAACAAGTCAGGAAACGACAGATGCTGGCGAGGATGCAGAGAAAGGGGAACACTCCTACACTGCTGGTGAGTATGCAAGTTGGTGCAGTCACTCTGGAAGATAGCATGGAGGTTCCTCAAAAAGTTGAAAATAGAACTACCCTATGACCCAGCAATTGCACTACTGGGTATTTACCCTAAAGATACAAATGTAATGATCTGAAGGGGCACCTGCACCCGAATGTTTATAGCAGCAATGTCCACAATAGTCAAACTATGGAAAGAGCCTAGATGTCCATCAACAGATGAATGGATAAAGAAGATGTGGTATATATATGCAATGGAATATTATGCAGCCATCAAAAGAGAGAAGTCTTGCCATTTGTGATGATGTGAGTGGAACTAGAGGGTATTATGATAAGTGAAATAAGTCAATCAGAGAAAGACAATTGTCATATTTTGTACAAATAGAGCATTTCCATCCCACTTCCTTTTTGTTTATAGTCTTTCAAAATGCCTTTGCACATGGCTTTACTTGACTTTTAATATCTAGCATCTTTTTTTATTAAGATTTTATTTATTTATTTGAGAGAAAGCGAGGGAGTCTGTGGGCACATGTGTGTGGACAAGCAGGGTAGGGAGTGTGTGGGGAGGGACAGAGGGAGAGGGAGAGAGAAAGTCCCAAGCAGACTCCATGCTCAGTGGGGAGCCTCATGTGGGGTTCAACCCCACTACCCTGAGATCGTGACCTGAGCCAACATCAAGAGTTGTTCACTTAATCGACTGAGCCACCTAGGTGCCCGCCATTTAGCATCTTTTAATAGCCCCTCTTGGTATAAGTTATGTATTCTTTACAATGATCTCTTCCTAAGTGTTGGGATGCTTACTCTTGCTTATTATCTTTAACAATTATTGCTCTGCAGGGTTTTTTTTGAAGTTGATTTTTGTAATTTTGAAACTGTATAAGCTCACCAATATTTTTATGTCTTCCCCCTGTTGGAGGACATCTTCAACTAACTTTCCAAGGGAACATGGGCACAGTGTTTTCTGAATCTGCAAATAACAGAATGACCTTCTGTCACCTGAATACATAAATTGGCTGTATAGAAAATGCATGGTTCACAGATTTCTCCCCATAATGTTAGATACACTATTGTCTGCTGGTGTTCATTGTGGCATCTTAGGATCCTATGAGCAGGCATATTTTTCATCCTTTAAAGATTACCTGATTTTTTTTCTCATTTTGCTTATGGGGTTTAGTATATATCTTTGCACATAGCAGGCACTTACTAAATATTTGTTGCATGGGTAAATGAATGGGAAAATGTTTCTAACACATGTCGATGGGTTCTTATTTTTGATGTTGCATACAAAAATTTCTTGCCAATAACTAAGAAATAAACACTCCAAAATGGGTGACGTTATAAGCAGACAATTTATAACTAAGAAGTAATAAAAATGCTAAATATGAATAAAAAAAAGCTAGGAGTGCTGGGTGGCTCAATCAGTTAAGTGTCCAACTCTTGATTTTGGCTCAGGTCATGATATCAAGGTCATGAGATGGAGCCCTGTGTGGGGCTCTGCACTGGCTGTGGAGCCTGCTTGAGATTAACCTCCCTCTGCCCCTAGCCCTGCCCTCCCTCTCTCTCTCTCTCTCTAAAAAAAAAAAAAAAAAAAAAATCCTTACCCCCACCCCTTTTTTTTTTGACCTACAAAGCTGGAAAACAGAAGTTAGTATAGAATCATAAACTGGTACAGCTTCTCTGGGAGGCAATTTGCTAATATATATCAAAATTATTCCATATGAAAATATCCTTTGCCCTAGTAATTCTACATTCTGGATTTTACTCTTAAGAGAATAATCAAAGCTGTGTGCAGATTTAGGGTCAAAGATATTAATTTGAGATGTATTTATAGTAGAAGACTCGGAAAAATAAGAAACAGTGTAAATAAATTGTGACACATCCATAATCTAGAATATCAGCTATTAAAAATTGAAATGTTGTAATAGAAAAATATTTATATAAATGGACAATCAGAATGCATTGTAAAATGAAAAAAGGTGGCTATAAAACAGTATTTTAATATAATTCTATTCATTTCAACTTTTCACATTTTTGTTTATTATCTATTATAATAGATGTAGGGGAACAAGTCTATATTCTTTGTGAGGGAGAACATTTCTCTACAACAAAACTGGTTTGTAACCAAAATCAAAGTGTTAATAGAGTCATGGGTCTCCAGTTCAATGTGAAAATGACTAAACTCCTTAACTCACACTCAAAAATGTTATTTTTCTGTGAGCACTTCTTACCCTCTTTCCTTTTCTAGTCTTTTAGACTTTGCTTGCTTACAGATTTCTCATGGAATCGACAGAAGGCATTCAGAGACTGTTTGGATTTGCATTGGGATTTTTCACTTTGGGATTTTCAGGCTTGTTCAGCTGGTCAGGTTGCATGAGTGGTGTGTGTGTGTGTGTGTGTGTGTGTACGGTGAAAACGTAGTACTAACTCAGTTGTTCAGAGAGAATGTCCATTTGTTTTGTTGCTCACTATATGGGAAGACTGGCTTTCTATGCATTTTCCCTTTTTCATGGTATGTATACTTTTGTGCAAATGACTGCGGGGAATTGTAAGACAATGTACAGTTGGCTGACCTATTGATTTGACACAGTTGGTAATGCCTTTTTTTTTTTAAGATTTTATTTATTTATTTGACAGAGAGAGAGAGATCACAAATAGGCAGAGAGGCAGGCAGAGAGAGAGGGGGAAGCAGGCTCCCTGCCAAGCAGAGAGCCTGATGCGGGCTCGATCCCAGGACCCTGAGATCATGACCTGAGCCGAAGGCAGAGGCTTAACCCACTGAGCCACCCAAGCGCCCCGGTAATGCCTTTTTTTAATAAAGATTTTATTTATTTATCCGACAGAGAGATAGAGCCAGAGAGTACAAGCAGGGGGAGTGGTGGAGGGAGAAGGAGAGGCAGGCTCCCCACTGAGCAAGGAGCCCCATGGGATCCCAGGACCTGAGCCGAAGGCAGGCACTTAACCAACTGAAACACCCAGGTGCCCCTTGACAATGTCTTTTAGACTCAGTCATCCACAACCTAATAAGTGGATTCCAAAATTTAACTCTACCTGTTTAGAATATCAAATGGATATTGTTTGGAATTTGTATTGGTCCTTTTAAAAAAAAATTCCAAATGGAGCCAAGAAGTAGGCAACATACAATTTTAAAGATTTTATTTATTTATTTGACAGAGAGATCACAAGTAGGCAGAGAGGCAAACAGAGAGAGAGGGGGAAGCAGGCTCCCCGCTGGGCAGAGAGCCCGATGTGGGGCTCGATCCCAGGACCCTGAGATCATGACCTGAGCTGAAGGCAGAGACTTAACCACTGAGCCACCCAGGGGCCCCAACATAAAATTTTAAAATGCCTGTGCTTTATGACTACATTGGAGGCTGAGTATAGAAAACCTTCAATGTGCTGGTCCGTATTGGGCAGGCATGGAGGTTTAAGAGTTGGAGACGTATAGCAATCACCTTGGGGTGCCTACACCATTAGTCAAGACCTAAATCTCTGAGAAATATACAATGAGTCCACATCTCAGATGGATTGCAGCAAAAGAAAAAAAAAAAAAAACAACAAAACATTTCCTTCATTGCCCATCAGGGTGTTGAGTGAAAAATTATGCCCTTCACTCTTTTTTCTCCTTTGGGCTCCATTAGGTATTTCCCAGGATGATTTTATAGCTCTGCCAAATTAAGAATATCAACAACAACAACAAACATTCTTTAGGAGCATTTTCCTAAGATTTATGGCATCTTTCTATATTCCTCTTATTCACCCTAAAGCAAATGAATATTCTTTTACTAAATCAGTGCCTTGGCTTCAAAAGAATGTGAAAAGCTATCATTACCTAGGTAGACAGATGACGTCAGTCTTGAAAGTTTAAATTATGGGTGCTTTTCTTGTTTCACCACGAAATAGGCATTTCAAGGAATCAGTTACAATTTACCAGTTTCAAAATCGATTTCCAGTAGAGGGAGCCCTTGCTTGGGTAATACAAGGAGGGACCATTTTCTTCATACATAGTTCCTTCTACCTTCTTCAAAACTCACACCCTAAAGATTTTTTATAGGATTCATTTTCATATTTTTTCCACCCCAGCTCTATTTGCACATTAAACGAAAAATTATTTTGTTTTTTGTTTGAAATGAACCACACTACTCTTCCTATGTCTAGAACCCAGGTCAGGAATCCCCCAGCCTTCCGGATTCTGAATTTGGTGCCTGGTGATTGACGATAAAGCACGGAGTATTTAGGACCTGCCCATCTGTCCTGGGAGCTTGTTGGTCTTACTGCACTTAGTTTGCAGTTAAATGATACACATATAATTATTATTATTATTTTAAGATTTATTTATTTGTTTTAGAGAGAGTAAGAGAGTGCGTGAGCTGGGGAAAGACCGAGCAGAGGGAGAGAGAGAGAGAATACCAAGCAGACTTCCCTCCAGCCTGGACCCCTATGCAAGGCTCGATTCTACTACCCTGGGATCGTGACCTGAGCCAAAACCAAAAGTTAGGTGCTGAACCGACTGAGCCACCCAGGAGTCTGGATATATGCTTATTAACACACTAAGAGGCTTTGAATGGGTGGTTGTTATGTACTTTGGAATCACGGTCACCCAAACCTTAATGATCATGCAGTTTTCAGACAAAGCCTCAAATGAGTAAAGTGAAGGGCAGGACCCATCCTTGGTGAGGACTGGCAGTAAAGCCTCAGCCTGGGGCTCATCCTTTCTCTTGGGGGATTAAGCATTCTAAGCACTGTCTGGGGAATGAAATCAAAGTGGCTCCTTTGTGATTTCTCTGAGTTAGGGGGAAAAGAATGCCTACTCATCCTAAATTCAATCCTGTGGTTGTCTCTATAATGCTAAACAATGGCACATACTTGTTCTTTTCTTTCTCCAAGTGACCGGTTTTAGGGACTGATCAGAGTTGCCATTAAGAGCCATGCAGACTCAGAGGCAGCCTAAAGAAATGGAGATTAGGGTTAGGGTTAGGGTTTCAGAATCAGGGGGTTCCTGGGGTTTAGAATCAGGCACCCTACATTCAGACCCCAGGTCTTACGCTCACTCACCATATAAGTGGGACGTGTTGTCCAACCTTTCCAAGACAGTAACAGTATCTACATCACAGAGTTGAGTTTCAATGACATAATCCTGGCAAATGACAGGCGCCTAATGTATGTTAGGTATTACTGTTATCACTGATCTTGTTAGATGTGGTTTGTCTTTGGGGTCCTAAATTCCTTCATTTCAGACCTCTCATTCCTTCCCAAATTCCTACCAGCTCTACTTCACCCTCACCAGCTTACTAGCAATGGCAGGGCTCATAATTAGGCAATCGTTACACTTAATACATATAGAATTTTTGCCCATTTCATAGCCTGGGCATATTTTGATTATGGAGTATCAGTGGGAATTAAAGAGTACCGTACCATTTTCTCCTCTTCCCAAAACCCTTGAGGGATTTGTGTTTCAGGGGGATGGGAATGGACATGGTTGGGAGAGTGGACACAAAAATCTCCTTTAATTGTTGAAGAAAATGTCTTAGAAAATGAAGCCCACAGAGCGAGCCTCCTTGACCAAGCCAACAAAGCAGCTCCAAGGATCATTCTCACTTCAAGGCATCAGAAGGGAAAAAAAAAATATATATATATATATATATATATTTTTTTTTTTTAATTAGGGAAAAACAAGAGGGAAAAAGCCCTTGTCATTTTGTGTACAACAATGTAATCTTATCAGTACTCGTCTACTACAAACTAAAGAAATTAGCATAACTCTCGACATCAAGGTTTAGATTTTAATTCAAGTGGTCTGGGCTTAATGGATTATCTTACTCTGGCCTTTATTCACTGGATTTCTCCAGAGAGTCACTCACACTTCTGATTCTGCAAGAGAAAAGTTTGTTGTTGTAAAACCTTATTTTTAAAAATTGGCTTTGCTCTTTGTCTCCTATAACCTTTTCTATAGTCTGCCCTTTAGATGGAAGGAAGTTCCAGGCGTCTGTAGGGAAAAGAACAAAACAGGGTTTGCAAGAGAAGGGGTTGTTGAGTCATGAGATTTTTTTTAAAAAAGATTTTATTTATTATTTGAGAGAGAGAGAGCATGGGTGAGGGAGGGGCGGAGGGACAAGCAGACTCCCTGCTGAGCGAAGAGCCCAACTTGAGGCTCAGCCCCAGGACCCTGACATCATGACCTGATCCAAAGTCAGATGCTTAACCAACTGAGCCACCCAGGGGCCCTGAGATATTTTTTGTAGATATTTTTGCACCCCTCTTAGAATGAGAGGTAGGGAGGCTAGGGGAACCCGAGGTTGCAAAAATAAACTTTTTTCAGGGAACTTGGAGGCTTCCAGGGATGAGGAAGAATGGGTCCAAAGGACTAGGACCAGTTGAATACATCCCCCGTTCTCCAAATGCCACTCGCATCTTTTCCTAAAAATGCAGTGTTAAGTCATGGAGAGGGGAGAAGACATGACTCTCTCCCTTTTTGCTGCTCTATACGGGAGCTTTAGTCATTTGTTGAAGGTGGGTCTGTAGGTGGGCTGCAAGTATTTGAAGGATTAAGTAGACCTTTGATTTTTGTGTAGATACTGACCACAGAGAAACTTTAAAGTATTCTTGAGTGGTCTAGACCTGCCCTCTCCTTACAATAGCCATCAGCCCCTGGTGGCTATCGAGCCCTGGAAATGTGGCTAGTGAGATGAGGAAGTGAATTTTTAACTTTATTGAGTTATAATTAATTTACAGTGACCTTAACCACAGTGTTTATATATACTTTTATTTGTTGAAATGAGAAATTTTAGATAGACCGGGTTAAATATAATACATTTTTAAAATTAATTACATCTGTCTCACTGCAGACTTTTGAAAATATTAAAAAAATATATATATATTTTTTCTTTTTTAAAGAGAGAGATCACAATTAGAGAGAAAGGGGGAAGCAGGCTCCCCGCTATGCAGAGAGCCCGACGTGGGGCTCGATCCCAGGACCCTGAGATCACGACCTGAGCCGAAGGCAGAGGCTTAACCCACTGAGCCAACCAGGTGCCCCTAAAAATATATTTTTTGATTGTACCAATAGTTCATTCCTTTTCACTGTGAACAAGTAAGTTTTCTCTTGTGTGACTAACACATTTTGTTCATCCATTCAGTTGTTAGTGGGCATTAAGTTGTTTCCATTTTGGGGCTACTACAAATAAAGCTGCTGTGGACATTTGTGTACAAGTCTTTGAATGAACATATGTTTCCTGTTCTCTTGGGCAAATATCTAGGAATAAGATGACTGATT
Organism: Mellivora capensis; assembly: GCA_004024625.1. Lineage (NCBI taxonomy): Eukaryota > Metazoa > Chordata > Mammalia > Carnivora > Mustelidae > Mellivora > Mellivora capensis. The sequence goes on along the minus strand of PISX010014033.1, from coordinate 33,567 downwards.
CCTTTGGTCAGTGTTAAGTTTAACATTTTAAGAAACTGTCATTCTGTGTTGCAAAATGAAAAAATTGATCAATGGGGTATTACCAAAATTAAAAACTTCTGCTCTTTAAAAGACACTGTTAGGAGAATGGAGAGGCAAAGCACAGACTAGGAGCAAATATTTATAGATTCTTCACAGATGTTGGCAAGGATGCAGAGAAGGGAGAACCCTCTTGCGCTTTTGGTGGGAATGCAAGCTGGTGCAGCCACTCTGGAAAACATTATGGAGGTTCTTCAGAAAGTACCTTAGGACCCAGCAATTGTAGTACCAGGTATTTACCCAAAGAACACAAAAATACTGATTTAAAGGGGGTACATGCACTCTAGTGTTTAAAGCAGCATTATCAACAATAGTCAAATTATGGAAAGAGCCCAAATGTCCATTGGCAGATGAATGGATAAAAAAGTAGTGGTATATACATACAATGGAATATTACTCAGCCATCAAAAAGAATGAAATCTTGGCATTTATAACAACAAATGGAGCTAGAGTGTATTAAGCTAAGTGAAATCAGTCAGAGAAAGACAAATACCATATGATATCACTCATATGTGGAATTTAAGCACCAAACCAATGAAAAAGGAGAGAGGCAAACCATAAACAGACTTTTAACTATAGAGAACAAACAGAGAGTTTCTGGCAGGGAGGTGGGGAGGGGATGGGTTAAATAGGTAATGAATATTAAGGAGGGCACTTGTTATGATGAGCTCTGAGTGCTGTATGTAAGTGATGAATCACTAAATTCTATTCCCGAAACTAATATTGCACTGTATATTTACCTACTGGAATTTAAATAAAAACTTGAAACTAAAAAAAAAGATATACTGGTTGAAAACCAGCACATCAAAAAAATGCTCAACAACCCTCATTTGAGGGTGCAAATTAAAAGCACAATGAGATACCACCATATAAATATTAGAATGTGTTAAAAAAAAACAAAAAAGAAAAAATACCACTCTCATTTTCCCCCTCCTGTGTGGGGAAAAACCCAGTTCTTCTCTACTGTGTACTCCTTCCCTATGAATCTCCTTTACTACTTATACAGAACACATTCTGACACTTCTGGTCACTCCACACCAAACAATTCTCTGCAACACCAGTTGGGTGTCCTACAATTAACTCAATTCTGACACTACCTACCCAGGGGCAGCGTCAGATCCTATAGGTTAAGACCCACAAGATTGCCCCTAACCCCAACACACATACACACACACACACACACACACACACACACACACCAGCAGACACCAGTTGCAATCACCTGTGGGTTTTTAAAGAAGATATTTTATTTATTTATTTGACAGAGAGATCACAAGTAGGCAGAGAGGCAGGCAGAGAGAGAGGGGGAAGCAGCCTCCCTGCTGGGCAGAGAGCCCGATGCGGGGCTCGATCCCAGGACCCTGGGATCATGACCTGAGCCGAAGGCAGAGGCTTAACCCACTAAGCCACCCAGGCGCCCCCACCTGTGGGGTTTTGATGAGAGTTGTATTGAGTGTATAGGCAAATTTGGGGATAGCTGGTATCTTAACAAAATTGAGTCTCCTAGTTCACGAACAAGTGCATCTCTCTACTTAGTATGATTGTTTTTTAGTTTTATACACATTTTGTCAGAGTTATCCCTAGGTGTTACACGGTTTTTGGTGCTCTTGTAAATGGTATTTGTTTTTTGTTTTAATTTCCTAAAATTTGTTGTTAGTATATGAAAATACAATTAAATCGATTGTCACATATACTTTACAACCTTGCTAAGCTCACTAATTAATTCTAGTAGCTGTTTTGTAGTTTCCCTCAAGTTGTCTATGTAAATAATCATGTAATCTGTGAATAAATACTGTTTTACATCTTCATTTCTGACCTTGATGCCTTGTATTTCTTTTTCTGGTCTTAGTGCACTGGCTAGAACCTCTGGGACAATGTTGAATAGAAGTGGTGAGAGCACACGTCCTTGGCTTATTATTAAGCATAGGAGAGAAGAATTCAGTCTTTTACCATTAAGTATGGTACACATCTTTCTTTGATGTCTTTTATCAGGTTAAGGAAATTTCCTTCAGTTCCTACTCTGCTAGAGTTTTGTTTTCTATTGTTTTGTTTAGTGGTGGTGGCAGTGGTAATTGGTTTTGTTTTTAAAGCAAGAATCAATGTTGGATTTTATCAAATGCTTTTTGGCAACTATCAAGAGAATTGTATGTTTTTAAATTTTTATTTGTTAATATGGAAGATTACATTGATTGACTTGCAAATATTAAACCAACCCTGAATTCTTGGGATAAAATACACTAGTCCTGATTTATATTATTTATTTAATTTGATAAAATATTCTTTGGAATTTTTACATGAGGAATATTGGTGTATAGTTTTCATTTCTTTATAATGTCTTTGTCTGGTTTTGGTATTCAAATAATGTTGGACTCGAGGAATGAGGTGGGAAGTGTACATTACTTTGCAATTTTCTGGAGAGTTTGTATAGAATTAGTGTTATTTACTCTTTAAATATGTGATAAGTTTTCATCATCGAAACTTTCTGGGCCTAAAGATGTCTTTCAGAGAAAGCTTTTAACTACAAATACAATTTCTTAAAATATTTATAGCGTTATTAAGATTTCTATTCTTGAATGAGTTTGGTAGTGTGTGTCTTTCAAGGAGCACTTGGTTATAATGTCTAAATTATGCAATTTATCAAATTTATAAATCTGTTTACAAATTTCCTTATTTTCCTTTTACTATCTTCATGATGTAATGCAGGCTGTTACCCTTCTCATTCCCAGTGTTGGTTCCTTGTGTTCCCTCTCTTCCAGGTAACTCTACCTATCCTAGAGCAGGTATTGGCAAATTACAGACTGCAGGCCAGTCATGTGTTTTCCAAATAAATTTTTATTGGAACACAGTCCAATTTACTTGTTTATGTATTATATATGGCTGCTTTCTTACTACAATGTTAAGGATGAATAATTGGTATGGAAATTATATGTCTATAACACTAAAATATTTACTATCTGGTCATTTAAGAAAAAGTCTGCTTTTGGGGGGATTAACCAAATATTTTTTAATGATTCCATTTGTATCATTCAGAGTTCAACCAAAGAAGCAGAACCAGTAGGAGAAATATGCATATGAGCAGATGATAGATAGATAGATAGATATAGAAAGATAGATAGATGATTGGCACTTATTACAAGGAACTGGTTAAATAATTATGGGGCCTATTTAAGCAGCTCTGAAGTCCATGAGTCTGGCAGTCAAGAAGAGATCATGAGTAGCCTAGAGCCCTATGGCCATGGGCCAAAGCTATTGTCTGTAGGCAATTAGGAAGGGAAAATCAAGAAAACAGAGAGCAGCTGTAGGGTCACCTGTTGTTAGTAACTGGCTTAGGAACTGCATAAGCCTTCAAGGGGTTTCCACTGATTAAATCAGGCCCACCAGGATAATCTCTTTTACTTAAAGCCAACTGATTAAGGACATGAATTATATCTGCAAAATTTCTTCACTGCAGCATGCCATCAGTGTTTGGACACTGGGAGAGGTATGTACATGTCACAAAATGACTGTTAGTCTACCTCTTGTCCTTGGAGTTTAGTTCAGCCAAGTTGACCCACCAAAAACTATCACAGGGTTTTATGTCCTTTGTGGGCATATATGTTATAGCTCTTTGTTTCATATTATAGTGCTTTAGGGTTTTCAACTTAAAATATTCTAACTTAGGGACACCTGGGTAGCTCAGTGGGTTAAAGCCTCTGCCTTCGGCTCAGGTCGTGATCCCGGGGTCCTGGGATCGAGCCCCGCATCGGGCTCTCTGCTTGGTGGGGGGCCTGCTTCCTCCCCTCTCTCTCTCTGCCTGCCTCTCTGCCTACTTGTGATCTCTGTCTGTAAATGGATAAATAAAATCTTTAAAAAAATATTCTAACTTAAATTAATATTATGCTCTTCATATATAGTATAAGAAATTTATAATTGTATCCTCAAATTTTTCTCCTTCCAACTTTTGTGCTATTCTTGTTATCCATTATATTTTTACATATATTATCAACGTCACATTATATTGTTATTGTACCTGTCTAAACAATAATCTTTTTTTAAAGATTTTATTTATTTATTTGACAGAAAGGGAGATCACTAGTAGGCAGAGAGACGAGCAGAGAGAGAGAAGGGGAAGCAGGCTCCCCACTGAGTAGAGAGCCAGATGTGGGGCTTGATCCCAGGTCTCTGAGATCATGACCTGAGGTGAAGGCAGAGGCTTAACCCACTGAGCCACCCAGGCATCCCTAAACAATAATCTTTTGTAGTGTTTTCCCCCAATTTTTTTTATTGTGGTAAAATACACATAACATAAAATTTACCATCTTAGCTGCTTTTAAGTGTACAGTTCAGCAATATGGCATCTGTTCATAATGTTGGGCAACCATTACTACCATCCATCTCCAGAATTCTTTTCATCTTGTAAATCTAAAACTCCATATCTGTTAAACAATAACTCTCCATTCTCCCCTCTCCCCAACTTCTGGGAACCGTCATCCTACTTTCTGTGGATTGGACTACTTCGAGTATCCTGTGTAAATGATAACATACAGTACTTATCTTCTTATGACTGGCTTATTTCACTTGTCATAATGTCCTCAAGGTTCATCCATGTTGTAGCCTATGTCAGACTTTCCTTCCTTTTGAAGGCTGAATAATATTCCATCGTTTGCCTGTACCACATTTTGCTTCTTCATGAGGGACACGGGTTGCTTCCACATCTTAGCTATTGTGAATAATGCTTCAATGAACATGGTGTACAAATATCTCTTTGAGATTCTGATTTCAATTGGTTTAGGTATCTTTTATAGTGTTTTTATATCTATTTTTTTTTTAGTGTATTCTCTGGGTATTGAAAGTTGCATATATGACTTTTTACTGATATAAACTGATACCAGCATTCCACCATTTGAATGATATGTGGAGTCTTTACTTTTATTTAGGTCATTTTACCTACTCCATTTAAAAATCTTGAATATCAGATGATGTTATAATTTTTGTTTCAATCATCAAAAATGATTTATAAAACTCATGATGAGAAGGACAGTGTGTTATATATACCCATGTTTCTCCATTTTTGTTGTTGTTTTTAGTCTTCTTTCCTGGCACTTTAAAATTCCTTCCTTTGTCACTTCTTTTCTGTTGGCAGAATCCTTTTTTCCACTCTTTAAGGGTAGGTCTGCCAGAAACACATTCTGCTAATTTTCCTTTGTCTGAGAACTTCTTTATTGTCCCTTCATTGCTAGTGGGTAGTTTTGCTGGTTATAGAATTTGTTGTTGGCAGTTCTTTTCATTCAGTACCTGAAAAAGTCATTTCTTTCTTTTACTTTTAAGATTTTATTTATTTTTTAGTTTTCTATTTTTTAAAAGGATTTTATTTATTCATTTGACAGAGAGTGGGGGAGAGAGAAAGAGCACAAGCAGGGGGAGTGGCTGTCAGAAGGAGAAGTGGGCAGAAGGAGAAGCAGGCTCCCTGCTCAGGGAGGCCAATGTGGGACTGGATCCCAGGACCCTGGGATCATGACCTGAGCCAAAGGCAGACACTTAACTGACTGAGCCACCAGGCATCACTTTAAGATTTTATTTATTCACATGACAGACAGAGAGAGAATGAGAGAGAGAGCACAAGTAAGGGAAGCAGCACAGGGAGAGGAAGAAGCAGGCTGTCCATTGAGCAGGGAGTCTGATGCAGGGCTTTATCCCAGCACCCTGGGATCATGACCTGAGCTGAAGGCAGAAGTTTAACCAACTGAACCACCCAGGTGTCCCAGATATCACTTCCTTCTGTTCTCTATGGTTTCAGGTAAGAAGTCAGCTGACATTTGAGTCAATACTAAGGTAATGCACCATTTATTTTTGGCTGATTTCAAACTTTTTTTTTTAGTCTTTGTTTTCAGAAGTTTAATTATAATGTGTCTTGGTATGACTTTCTTTGGATTTATCTTATTTGTGGTTTGTTCTACTACTTGAATCTGAGGGCTATGTCGTTTGCCAAATTTGGGAAGTTTTCACTTGTTTTTTTCTTAAAATAGTTTTTCAGTCCCCTCTCTTTCTAGTCTTCTTTTGGTACTCCAATGATACAAATGTTGGATGTTCTGTTATTGTTCCACAGGCCCCTGTGGCGGCGGCTTCTTCTTCTTCTTCTTCTTCTCCTTTTCTCTGCTGTCCAGATTGTGTAAATTCTTCTTCTCTTTCTTCTTCTTTTTTTTTTTTAAAGTAGGCTCCATGACTCGCATGGAGCCCAACATGGGGCTTGAACTCAGGACCCTTAGATCAAGATGTGAACTGAGATCAAGACTTAGATACTCAACTAACTGACCCACCCAGGCACCCCCAGATTGTGTTAATTCTATTGTTCTGTCTACAAGTTAGATGATTCTGTTTTCTATCATTCCACTCTACTATTGATCCCATCAATGTTTTATTTCTGATATTCTATGTTTCAGCTCTATAATTTGCATGTTCCTTTTTTAATATTTCTCTTTCTCTGATAATATTTTCTCCCCTTTTCTCTTATAAGAGGATCTGTGATTGCTGGCTGAAACCTTTTTATGATCTCTGCTTAAAAATCCTTGTTTACATAATTGCAGCATCTGATTTATCTCTGTGTTGGTATCAATTGTCTTTTCTCATTCAAGTTGTGGTTCTCCTGATTCTTGGTATGACAATAGATTTTTGTATTGTTATCCTGGACAGGTGTTGACTATTAAATTAGGGGAGTCTCTAAATTTTCAAATTTTGTTAAGAAGTCACACTGTTTAGCTTTAGTTCATAGATCCTGACTTATTTTTGTGGGCTGAGGTTTCAATCGCAATTTAATTTTCATGTGCTTTGTGGTACCACTTGGGTGTGTTATGTTTATCTGATGCTTCTATGGCTTCCATTGGTTACTCTAGCCAGGCAGGATGGAAGGTGCTTTCTCAGAGCAGGCCATTCCTAATGTCTTTAAGCAGAAGACCATGATCCACAAGAACAGAGAGCTCTTCCTGACATTGATGCTTATTGTGTTGGGATAACTTTTGCCACTGCTCCTGGCCAAGTAATGAGTCTTGGTTCTAGAAAGGTATTGCAGGACTGTCCCGGAAGCAGAGTGTTCCTTGGACTGGGAAATTTGTTGTGCTGGTTCCCCTTTATTGCTGTTCCTGGTATGCCATGTCTCTGGTTGAGGGGGAAGAGTATCAGGTCCAACAGGGGAGAATGGTATCCATGCTGGAAGCTTATTATTAGGGGGCTGGGGGATTCTGATCTGTTCTCCTGCCAGTTCTGCTAAGCTTCCTTGTGTTTTCACTCAGAATCCCTTTTGATCTGGGGAAGAAATGAACTTACCTGGGATATCTTCTGTTGTAGGTTGGGTATTGGGAAATGCTGGATGGCCTTATTCTGTTGTGTGAAGGGCTTTGGGGAGGATGGGTCATCTGACACTGCCACTATCTTGTTCCTCCAGTTCTGGGTTCTGAACAGTTTGCTTTTCCCTGTCAGAATTCTCCTTTGGCTGTCTCTTGTGTTATTTCCAGGATTTGAAGTTGTGCTATGTGAGAAGGAACAGGGATAGATAAATATACACCATTTTGCTCAGAATGGATGTCATCAATGATCTTTTAAAAATATTTAAACAATAAGAAAATATCTTCTATATATTTTTTAAAGATGTTGATTTATTTGAGAAGGAGAGAGAGCAAAAGAGAAGGGAGCAACAGAGCGAGGAGAAGCAGACTCTCCACTGAGCAGGGAGCCTATTGTGGGGCTTGATCCCAGGATCCTGGGATCATGATCTAAGCCAAAGGCAGCCACCTAACCGACTGAGCCATCCACATCCCCAATAAGTTCTATATTTATATATTATTTACAGAGTTCCTATTTCTAGTTCTCTTCATTCTTTTGTAGGTCCGTTTTCCATCTGGCACTGGTTTTTTTTTTTTTTTTCTTGTTTGTTTGTCTTGTCTTGTTTTTTTCTTGTTTGTTTGTTCTGATTGAAGGACTTCCTTTAACATTTCTGTAGCACCCGTCAGCTGGAAGTGAATTCCTTCAGCTTTTCTATGCCTTCAAAAGTTTTAATTTCACTTTGTTTTTGAAAGATGATTATTATTCTGAGTATGGATTTCCAAGTTAACAGTTTCTCTCTATATTTTAAAGATGCCACTCCATTGTCTTCCCACTTGCATTGTATCCTACAAAAATTCTGTTGTCTGCCTTATCTTTGTCCCTCTTTAGGTAATATATCTCCACCCACCCCCAGCTACTTTTTTTAACATTTTCTTTTTATAACTGGTTTTGAGCGATTTTATTATAATGTGCTCATAGTTTTTTTTCATGTTTCTTGTGCTTAGGCCCATTGAGGTCCTTGGATTTGTGGCTTTATAGTTTTCATCAAAGTTGAAAAATGTTCCACCCTCCTCTCATTAGCAAGAAGAAATATCATCTATTAATGTATGTCCTCTTAAAAGCCCCAAATTCGAGAGTTCTTTAGAAATGAGATAGTACAACCCTTGTCACTTTCTTCATAAATACTAATATTTTATAAAGTATACACATTTATGTTTACTTTTCAGTAGATTTTCCAAAATGATTAGCTCCTTCTCAAGCTTAATGTGAAATCACCTGCCCTAAGCATGGTTAAGAACATAATTTGGTGTCTGTTCTGGAGTAAGATTTCTTTTTTTAAAGGTTTTATTTATTTATTTGTAAGAGAGAGAGAGTGCGAGAGCGAGCACATGCAGACAGAGTGGCAAGCAGAGACAGAGAGAGAAGCAGGCTCCCTGCTGAGGAAGAAGCCCGATGTGGGACTCGATCCCTGGACACTGGGATCATGACCTGGGCAGAAGGCAGCCACTTAACCAACTGGGCTACCCAGGCATCCCAAGGAGTAAGATTTTTAATTCAGGACAAAAGTGTTGTTACCTGCTCATACTTCACTGATTGCTCTGTAGATTGGTTTAAGCCCTGGTCAATTTGGCAATTGAATATTTATTAAAATGCAAAAATACTTCTGATGAAGTAATTCCAAGCTAGGTAAAGTATTTGGTATATGCTAGAGGTAGTTGCCCATATGAGAAATGCTGTGAAAATAAATATGGCAGCAAGATATGGAACAGTCAAGTCATGAAAGTAATACACATGTCCATCCATGGAAGACCAGTTAAATGGTTGTGGTGCATTCACACAATGGTGCCCTATTCACAAAGAATGAGAAAGCTCTTTGTGTCCTAACATGAAACAAAGCTAAGACACACTATTATAGAAAACATTATGTGTTTTGTTAAACCACAAGATGGAAATCATTTACTAATCTATCACTATATATCAGTCTATCATTTGTAGACGCACAGAATACTTCTGGAAAAATCGGTAGGTAAGGGACCTGGATAACTGTGGAGTGTGTAGGGATGCTTGCTTTCACTTTAGCCCTTTCATACCCTTTGACTATGGTGTCATGGCTGAATTCTCCATTCACAGAAACAAATAAGCTCTAAACAGATAAACTGTGACACGGGTGATTCACAAAGCAGATAATAGGAAATCAATGCTGTTCTCCCAAATTCTGCCCTCAGGGGGGAGAAAAGGAGCCTCACTTTTGACAGTCTGAAGACAGTGAATACCTTCCTTTGTCTTTGCATGAGAACACCAGGCTTGAAATTAGAAGCCCAGATGTAAGAGAACTCGATTAGACCTAAGCAGCCATGGCTTCCAATCCAAGCTCTCAACATGGCAGCTGAGTGTCTGGGAATGTAAAATCATCCTTTTGGAGCCTGGATGTTTTTCTTTATTGGAGACCACATGAGATGTGCAGGTGTACGTGCCGGGCATCTGGCATATACGTTGTATTTCACCCATCCCAGAAAAAGTGCTGTATCGAGAGCACAGGGAGATCTTAGTTTTGGGTAGGCTGCTTTCCGGATCTGAGCACACCCTTTTCTCCATGAAACGGAATGAATGATTTTCTGTTCCAGATTCTCTACAAGGTAGTCCCATGAGGAAAGCAGTTGGAAGGGGAGAAGAACTATACTCTCCAGGAAGTATCAAAGGAAGAAGGATTGGGGTGTGGAGCTTCTGGGTCTCTGTGGCCCTTGCAGACATTAAACAGCCAGCAGGCAGGCGGAGTATCTTCTGAGGGGGCAGGATTGACACCTTCTTGCTAGGAGGCTGTGTGGAGCATTTAGGTGAAGGAGTTCTTTGCTGAGACACAGTAGGGTCTCTACCTAAATTCAGGGTGCTTGTGAGATTTGGCGGCGAGAAAGCTGAGGAAACCAGGAAAGGAGATCCTATAATGAAAGAGTGGTGAAGTGTGAGCCAATGGTAAAAGAGAGGGGCATTAAGCAGTCTTTCAGTACACATTTAATCTCCTTTATACTTCTTCAAGTAAATATTTGAATGACTTTTTAATGATCTTTGTTGCCAGATATTTCCTTGAGCTGGGATCATATAAAATACTGGAATTTATTCAAGTTAACAGCTGTCAAGTGAGGATGCTGGGCCGTTAAGATCTTCATGGACGCATTGGTAGTTTTAGATGCTTTGGTGGCTTTTTCGAGGCTCTTAAATACCGTTGTGGGTTTCATGATCACCGAACCATATTCTTTTCCTTCAGAGAAGGAACTGAAAGGAATATAACACGTCTTATCTTTCATGGTCCAGTGAGACATGGCATTCATCCTTTCCCTGGTACCCACGAGGTTTGACATGCTCTGGCACCTACCTACCTCTTAAACCTCGCTTCCTACCATCATCTCCTTTACTCCTTCTGTCCCACCCAGTATGTTCCATCTTGCTGTTCCCCAAAGATACCAAACACACTTCGATCTCAGAGCCACTCCACGTGCTGTTCTGTCTACATGACATCCGCATGGCACATTTCAGCATTCTTCTCAGCCCCTTAGAGAGGGGTTCTGTGACCAAACCTATTTAAAACACCTTCTCCATCTCTATCTTTGGCTTGATTCTTCCTCTTAGGTAGTATTTATTACTGGCATTTTATTGAGCAGTCTGTTTATTTATATATTTAGTTCTCTCTACTCTACTTGAATAAAGCTCTACAAAGGCCTTGTCTTTCTTATGGCTATGTTCCTGATGCACGAAATGATGCTGAATAAGTATTTGTTGAATGAATGAATGATGTACAAATGATGGGTCCTCTTTCTCACTTAATCACTTTGGCAGCATCTACTGCCAAGGTATAGAACTCAGTATGAGACACCTAGAGGAGAAACAAAATAAAAGCAATGTAACAGTCTAGCTCACAGAGAGACCATAGACTAATGGGGTAGACAGATGTAAACCCAGAATCTTAGTGGCATGCTTGCAATTTGACCTAAGTTCAAGGTAATGTGGGTCCATCCCAAAGTGAGATATAATAGTGTCACCTACCGTTTATTTAGTGCTTTACTGTGTATGCACTGGAGTGTTTCCATGCATTATTTCTGTGATGATGCATGTGAAATTAACATGAAAATCTGAACGTACAAAATAGATCAATGAAAGGGTGACGATTTGCATTATAAAAGAATTCTTCATGGTATGAAAGGATTTGTGCAGGGCTCCCTTAAAAAAAAAATCTCTCTTAGTGTATTAAAGTGTATATTTGTAAGTCATTAACTACTTGACCAAGATGCTTCAAGGCAGAACAGCATAAAGACAACTGGCCAGGAAGCCCTACCAGTGCAAGAACAATTAAATATGAAGGTATTTTTGAAGTAATACACAAAGTCAATGGGGAAAGGGGACTTATTTGCCTGGATTTGTTTTATCTCAGTAGTGAACACATACACTGGATGAGCGACACACCTATGTGTTCTCATTCATGCCAAACCGAGGCAGATGCATTCTCCACTCTGTAAGGTTAACATCTGATATGTCCGAGGTCATAGCCATGCTTGGCCCCCTTATGTTTGTGCTTTAATTAAGAGGTGAAATTATTAAAGTGGCAGATGTTTCTAGCCGGAGGACCCGGGCCCAGTTACATCAAGCAGATGGTCCCAAGCAAGAGACCATCCTTTAAGGAAGAAGCATTTGCAATTCATGAACATTCATGATGTTCATTTCTCTCACTCCCCAATGTTCTGCTTGTCAGGGGTCCCATTGTGTGGCCCGGGAGCATGATGAATTAGGCAAACCCCTTCTGGTTTGGGACATAGTCTTGCACTGATGAAAATTAAAAGTACCGTTTTCCAGAAGATCAAGAGATCCAGCTCTCCAGAATTGAGACTTCTCCTGCCCTCCCTCTTTTCTGCCTGGTGATCCAGCTGAAGGTCATCATTTCACAGGCCCCACCCAAAATATGACTTGGGCTCAGAGCTGTGAAAGAATTTTCTTGCTCCTTTGTGTGATTCCTGAAATTTTCACCTTGGGACTGGTGATCTGGGGCTCGCTTTGATCCTTCGCTGGGAGGGCTGGTCAGTAGAGACTCAGGAAAGACTATCATTTGCAAGCAAAATATCCTGGCTTGATACCAGAAAATATGGATTCTGCCTTTCATGCCCAGTGTGACCTGAGGCAGAGCACACACACAATCTCTGAATTGCAATCTCTTCATTTTTATCTCTTCAATAAACAGTTATTGAAGATCTACTCTAAGCATGTTAGCTGAAAAAGGTGGGTAATCAAATTTTCCTTCTTATCTCACAACAGAACAGGGAAGATCAGATGAGATAAATGAAAAGACATTAATTTAAAGTAATATTATTTGGAAATTTAAGAGTCAATAGTGATATAAAGTCAGGTCTTGTACCATGGAATATGCCTAATAAAGCATATCTCGGTCATAGACACGTTATGGAATAAAGCTAGAAAAATGGTAGGCTGTCCATTCATTTATTGGATTTGATGTTTTATTCCTTTGTCACATCCTGAATCTGTAAATGTAGATAATATTTTATATAAAAGAAGTTTGAAGTGCTCTAAGTCCAAGTTTGTAGTCTCTTTTTGATAAGAATATCGCATAGAGAGCACAAAAGGAAATAGCATGCATGATTTCACTTGAGTTATGCTGATCTAGCAGGTGTATTGTCTTCTGTCTTTCTCTCCCTTTCTCTGCTTCTTTCCTCTTCTGAGTTCTCAGTATCCTGGCACTTCCAGAAAACCTTTTGTATGATAATGGTGACCAAAGACTTCTTTTGCCCGGGCTAGCGGATGTTTTATTCTTGTCAGGGAGGAAAAATAATTTTCCCTCTACCATTATGAGTTCTTAGCTGCGACCACTTAATAAAATACAAATTAACAAGAGAAAAGCGAACAAGCTTATTAAGATATATACCTCATGTATACGTGAGAGAGACCAGGGAGAAATAAGTAACTCCCTCAGGTGGCGTAAGAAACCAGAATTAAATACTGTTAAAAAGAAAGCCACGTGCCCCAAAATGGTGTCACTTAGGTTAAGGCCCTACGCCAGTAAACCAAGACTTAATACCTAAACAAACTATAGATTAAACCCCCCCAGAAATCTAGTCTTACCAGTCAGTCAGGAATTTTTCTGATCAGTACCAAGGAGGTAATTTGTCCCATGGGCCCTCCCCATTGCCCCAGTGGGAGATGAGCTAATCCACCTGTTAAAATCCTTCTGTCCCCAAATGAAGGTGACCTCACCTGAAATGATTCTTTTCTGTTTATGACCTCCTTGTCCAGCCTTTAAAAACCTTTCCCTATCATAGCCATTTGGAGCTCCCCTCTACTTGCCAGATGGAATGCTGCCTGATTCATGAATCGATTAGTAAGGCCAATTAGATCTTTAAAATAAACTCAGTTGAATTTTTGTTATCAAAATTTTGATTTTTGTTATCAAATTTGATTTGAATTTTGTTATCAAAAATAAGATGATATTGTTTCAGCAATATCATCTTAAAAGAGAAAGGAAAGGAGGATGTCAGCCTCCCAGAGGAGAGCAAATGATTTTCCAGGAAAGGTGAATGAGCCCTATGGACTACAGATACGAGGTGGGACAATCTGGGACAAACTTTGTCTGAGTGTGGGGTCAACTTCCAGGCTCCTCTTCTGTGATAAGACTCAGTCTTCCTGGTGATGACGCTCCTGGGGGAGCCGATTTATGACCCCGAGTTCCTTTGGAGAATCTGTCTTTAAGCAGAAAGCTTAGAGAAAGAGAAAGAGAAAGCTTCTTCCGGCTTCTTCAGTTTTTCAAGTGCTTCCAGCTCAAAATAATCAATATACCAAAAGACGGATATTTTGGGGTGGCAAATCTGATACTCTTACTCTCTGTTCTACCAAGTCTCCTGTGTCTAGCCTCAATGGACTGCTGGCTGAGAAACCCATCAGGCAGACTGAAGCACTCCAAGGACTAAGTAAATGGCACGGTCTAGCTTAACTAGGAGATTTATTGCCTCGTGTCTGTAATCCTCACATACTTCTAATGTATGATATGCCCTGAATAATGAAAACCTCTCAAGAAAAAGAAGCGTAATCTGTTGAAATGTATGACCAATTGTAGGCATATCCCAACGTTTAAAGTTTAAAAATGCAAAATTTTTTAACATGTCTATTTATTTTATTTTTTTTTAAGATTTTTATTTATTTATTTGACAGAGAGAGATCACAAGTAGGCAGAGAGGCAGGCAGAGAGAGAGGAAGGGAAACAGACTCCCTGTGGAGCAGAGAGCCCAATGTGGGGCTCGATCCCAGAACTCTGGGATCATGACCTGAGCCGAAGGCAGAGGCTTAACCCACTGAGTCACCCAGGTGCCCCAACATGTCTATTTAAAATGAAAGATATGATGAAAACCAGGGGTTTTCATGAAGCCTAAAGGTGACAACATAATGTTCTATACCCTGTTGTATTAATCTGATTTCACTGTATCCTCATTTCTGTGAGGTAATTAAGTGGTGGGGGAGGGAAGGAGGGCACATGGTGGTGTCCAACGGGCTTTAGAACTCAGTGTAGAGACTCTGGGGGTTTCCATAAAGCAGTGAAAATGCTATCAACAATCTTAAGGGGGGTTGTAAGAATTAAATGTAGAAACAAAAGAGAATTGCAAAAATTAAATCAATTACTTGATAAAAAGGGCCTAGCATGAGTCCTGGAACATATGTGCTCAGTAAATATTTTATTTAGACTTCTACTTCTCACGATTTTGTTATCATTTCCTAGTGAATGATTGATAGAGGAAGAAATACAGAGTAGGCTGTATAGTTTGTATAAAGCAGGAGGAATATGAAAAGTTTATTTTACTAAAATATTTAGTGATGATAAGTAGGGTAGGTCAGAGTATTTAATTGTCAGAGCTACTTTGGATGGAAGTGACAGAAATCTATCTCACAGTAGCTTAAATAAGATGGGGGAACTGGTTAGCATTTGTATCTGGAAAATCCAAGAAAACAAACCTGGCATCAGGCACTGTGAGATAATAGAAAATTATCTGTCTTGGGTTCCTGGCACAGAGCTTCTAAACACTTGTAGTTTCCTGGATGATAGGGGATCTTCTGTTTTAATAAGGTGACTGTGGGAGGGTTCCTGAGTAGCCCCCAGGTAGGGGTTGGTCACAGGAAAACCAAACTGTGATTGGAAGCTTAGAATTTTCAGTCCCATCTCCTGTTCTCCAGAGAGGAGGGAGAGGCTGGAAATGGAATTAATAATTGGTCTTGCCTAGGTGAGGAAGCCTCCATAAAAATCCCAAGAATCTGGGGTTTGCAAAACTTCCAGATTGGTGAATATATCCATATATGGGGAGGGTGGTGTACCCCAACTTCGCAGGGACAGAAGCTCCTTCACTTGGTACCAGCCCAGACTTCATCTTTTTTATCTTTTCATCTGGCTGTTCATCTGTATCCTTTACCATGTCCTTTAATAAACTGGTGAACATAATTTAGTGTTTTCCTGTGGTCTGGGAGCCACTCTGGTAAATCAATCAAAACCAAGGATGGGGTCATGGGAACCTCTGATTTGTAACCAAGTTGAACAGAAGTTGTGGGTAACCTGGAGATGTATTACTTGTGATTACCATCTGAAGTAGGGGGCAGTTTTGGGGGATTGAACCCTTAACCTGTGGGGTCTGATGCTCTTTCCGGGTAGATAGTGTCACACTAAGTTAAACTTTAGGACACCTCGCTGGTATCTCAGAGAATTGTTTGGTGGAGGAAAAACCCCGCATATTTAGTGTCAGAAGTATTTTAAGTATAGTAGTTGTGTGAGAGTTGATAAACACAGGAGAAAAGACTAAAGTTTTCCTAACACAGGCACATGTGATAACACAGGTTTAACAACATCATCAGGATTCTGTCTCTCCCCATCTCCTGGAAATTCTTGCCTCTGCTTGGAAACTTTTTTTTTTAAAGATTTTTATTTATTTATTTGACAGACAGAAATCATGAGTAGGCAGAGAGGCAGGCAGAGAGAGAGAGAGAGGAGGACGCAGGCTCCCTGCTGAGCAGAGAGCCTGATGTGGGGGCTTGATCCCAGGACCCTGAGATCATGACCTGAGCTGAAGGCAGAGGCTTTAATGCACTGAGCCACCCAGGTGCCCCTGCTTGGAAACTTTTTAATAGATTCCTGCCATGTGGATGCAAGATGGCACGTATGGTCCTTAGAGCCCCTGACTCCTATAAAGTCAAGTTCTGAGGAGGACCCTGGCCAGGCCTGGGTCATGTATTCACCCTGGACCAATGTGGGTGGGGACTGGAAAACTGATTATCAGGGCTAGGTCATGTGTTCACTTCTGGAGTAGTGGGAATGGGGTTAACCCACTAAACTAGATGGATTAAAAAGGAAGGAGTTTTTTCCTTAAAAAAGGGGTGCTGGTCAGACAAAATCATATGTGCACTGTAGATTACAATTGAGTAAAGATAGAGACTTGGTTACATATATTTACTTCTCTTTATGTGCATCCTTAAGTTTGATTTTTTTTGATTATCAAATTTACTTAAAAATGAAGAAAAATTTGTATCTACATAGCATGCAACCACATACTAGAAACCTTGAAGCACATTTGCTCAATATCCAATGAACTGAAGAGAGTGTTCAACTAATATATGTTTTACATGTGAAAAGCAATGGTTTATTTAAGAAATAAGTGAAAGCATCCTTTAATGCCTTCTAATTTAGACCAGAGAGATCAAGAGGTTGGACACTGGGGCCTGTGGTCATGGAAGGAGGGGTTAGGATGTAAACATCACCTACACCTTCAGGAGATCACACAGCTGGAAATACTCCATGGTGTTTACTTCTAGCATGTACTTAGTTAGGGGTCCTGGCCATCATAAAGCATAGGTGCATCCACAAATGGGTCCTAACAAAGGAAGATGTATTAATGAGAGTTGCGGATTCTTACTCAGATAAGGTCCAGCTACCACAACAAATATGAAGGAGAAATTACATGACTAAGAGATAAAATTCCCTTATTTCTTCATATTCCTGGGTCTCTGATCTGGCAAAGTGACACTGGAGTAAATTTAAATAGCTGCTTTCTCCCAGAAAGGCAAAAAATATTAAAAAAGCAATTTCTGAAAATAATCCATCTCTGCTCCATATCCTAGATCAACACCCTTTGAAAAGTTGGAAAAAACACATATAAATCACAGTCATTTGAAAATATATAGCTGTTCAAGAAAGGAAGCAATATGGCACAAAGTAATTCTCTCCTTCAAAACAGAATTACCCTGTGGAATGAAGAGAATTTCAAAAAACAAAATCTTCCCGTTGGTGTTTTAATAAGATTCATGATGGCATTGCATCCATAAAACGTGAGTTATGGCAACAATGTGAGATTGCATAAGGATGAAAACACTATCAAAGTTAAAAAATGAAGGCAGTAAATACTTTGATTTGTGCTGAAAATCATCAGAATTAGATGAAATGAATTAGAAGATATGATAATGATGAGGTAATAGATAAATGCTATAGGTGACTGGCCTAGGAGAGTTTATATGTATCTTCCCCAAATTAAGCAATTATCCATTTCAGGAGGTTTAGTGCAATACAAATTTTAAATGTAGGCCTCTTGAGCAAAGTGGACCTGGCTGATGCTAGAAAATTAAAACCTCAATTTCAGGTCTGGTAGGCAGAGGAAGATTGACGGATCACGTGGATGACCTTGAAAAAAGTTGGAAGCACTCTTCGGCCAAAAGTCCTTGGAGGCTAATTCATTAGTTTTAATCAGCCCTGGTGGCCCAGCTGAATTCTAGGATGCAAGCCCAAAGTTTATATTTCACAGACCAAGTCAGAACCTGTGTGTCATATTTCTCAGCACACTAGACCAGTAGGTACTAAATATTCCCCCATGCTGACCCATACCAAAATTCTCACCAAGGTAATTGACTCCTTAGGCTTCACATGGGTCTCCAGGGCTCTGAGCTGTACTGGAGCGTGAGGGTAAAGCCACTGACTGGGGTGTATCTTTAACTCCATTCCTGCAGAGCGAATCACGTGAATCATTCCTCCCATCACTTCCTTCTTCCTGTCCCATAGGTAATGAGACCTAAGAAAGAGTTGAGTTTTTCTTCTCAAAAATTCTGTTAACTTAGAATATTATAAATTAAGTGAAATGGTATTAAGAATTTTGCTTCATTAAAAAAAGACATTGTGAAACTGAATTTTCATATTTTTAACGGGCTTGAAATAAAAATGAGGTATCAAAACACATGGTAATGTAAAATGTAGATTTTAATTTCTTTTTTTGATTTTATTTAGAGAGAGAGAAAGAGTGTGCATTAGAGTAGGCATAAGCAGGCAGAGGGAGAAGCAGGCTCCTCTATGAGCAAGAAGCCCAGTGCAGGACTCATGAGACTTGATCCCAGAACCCTGGGATCATGTCCTGAGCTGAAGGCAGACACTTAATTAACCAACTCTCTAGATCTCAGATTTGTATCAAGAAAACAGTTACATATGATACAGTGCCATTAAATAACATTTCAATTTGTAATTTTATTGCACTAGTATTTTTTCAAATAAATCCTCTTCTCCATCCCTCCCTACTTTCTGACATATCAGTGTGAGATGGCCAACTTTAGCTTTATGGGGAAGGACTGTCAAATATTCTGAAATCATATGCTTTTTATTTCTAAGTTTCTCTTTTCAAATGAAATGATAGTAGGGATAGAAGTTCACTTTTTAAAAAATGTTCTATCTTGTCAAAATAAGGCAATTATTACTAATGAATTCAGTAGACCTAGCCCATCTTTTCAATTCACCCTCTCACGAAGTATCTGACAGCCTTTGAAAGTCATGGGCCAAGGTGTTCTCTCCTAGGTTCTGGGTAACAATCTAGACTGAAAGGGAACATTCTCTTGTGGAAGCTGCTGCTTACTTTGTTATCTTAGATTCCCATATATGTCTCTGTATTTTTATATATGTGTTATATAATTATTTCAAATATTGTTCTTTTTAGTTCTAGAATTTCCCTTTAGATATTTTATTACTGTTCCTTCTCCACTGAAAATTACTATCTCTTCATGCATTGTTAGTATATTTTCATTTACTTCCTAGAGCATAGTTAATAATAATGGTTCTTAACTCAAACATCTGGGTCATCTTGGAGTAGTCGCTATTGATTGTTTTGTCTCTTGAGAATAGGTCACATTTGTTTGTTTTCATGTGTAGAATTATTTTGAAATGTATCTTGGATATTATAAATGTTGTATTATATAGACTCTGGATTTTTAAACTACTCCTCTGAAGAGGATTGCTTTCCATTTATTTTAGTGGGCAATTAATTTGGTTGGACTAAAACTGCAAATTATGTCTCTTGGGCAGCAGCTCAAATTTTGGTTGTTATTTTATCCTTAGCTAAGCTATTTGGAGTCTGTCCCATACATGTGTGGTTTGGGAATTATCCAGAAATGTGATCCAAGTATATATACAGAACTTGGGCCTCCCTCCTCTGGCTCTGTCCTTTCTAAGTTTCATTCCTCACTTTCCAGTGCTTGGGTTTTCCTCAAACACTTTCTTTCAGTTTTGGGGGCCAAAACTTAACAGATTTTCTATTAAAGTTTTAGCCATCCCTGCATGGCAAAGACTGGGACCTGATTTCAGGTTAGAAATTGTAAAAATAGGAAACATTCAGTGCTGTTCCCACCTGTCAAGTGCTAAGTCTCTTCCAGAATATGCCTGCTTTTGGTTGCTTTCCGGTGTCTTTAGCTGGAGTTGTTGTTTTTAATTTTTAACTTTTGTTTGATTTGTTTGGAGTTTATACTTGTAATCTGCAAGAGGATTGGTTCAGTAAGAGCTTACTTGGTCATGTCAGAAGTGGAAACCATTTTTGTAATTCTATAATACACAGACTTGATGTCCTTAGCTTCAAACAACCAAGTCAATTTTAGTAAATTCAAGTAGGAAATAGGTATATTGACCAATATCAGTGTATTGGTTTGCTAAGGCTACCATAAAAAACTGTTACATACTTGGTGAATTAAACAACAGAAATTTATTTTCTCACATTTTTGGAGTTTGAAAGTCCAAGCCCAAAGTGTTGGCAGGATTCATTTCCTCAAGAAAGACCTCTTTCCTCGACTTGCAAATGGCCATTTTCTTTCCATGTCTTCACATGGTCTTCTTTCTGAGTGTGTCTGTGTCCTACTCTCTTCTTCTTATAAGGAAACCAGTCAGATTGGATTAAGGGCCTCTCTGATGACCTCATTTCAACTTAGTCACCTCTTTAAAGACCTTATCTTTAAATGAAGTCACATTCTGGGGTACTGGGGGTTAAAGCCTTCAACAATACAACGTTTGGGAGAAACACAATGCAACACGTAAAGTTCAGCTACCTCACTCATTCTTTAAGAGAGCTAGAGAGCAAGAGTATTGAGTCAGTAATAACTATCAGTTTAAACCACATGAGAACAGTATTCATGGAGATACTGTTACTATCCCGGCTGAGCATAGAGACCTCAATATTTTACTTAAAACTGGGCATTGTGTATAACCTCTAGAACAAATGTAGCCTCTGAAAGTTAGATGTTGCTTCCACAACCTGCACCAGAAATAGTTTTCAAATGAATGATGCCTTTGCATTATGAAATCCCAAAGTCTCTTGTGAGTAAGTATTTTTGGTGGTATCTTTTGGTGGATCACGTGTCTGTGTCCTAGCCTCAGGGAGTTTAGGTAAGCGAGTTTCTGACTTCAGGGGGGAACACACAAGCTAAAAGGATGCAGATGTGTCCAAACACAAGGAAGTAAGCATACAATTTCTGGAGGTCCAAGTAGAACAAAAAATATTGTGCCTCATGGAACAAGTGCATAAGAATGAAATGAGTTAGGCAAGAGTACCATAACCCAGAGAAGATAATAATAACAGTAATGACCAGGGAGGGTTCAAGATGGCAGTGTATGGCGACCCTGAGCTTACCTCCACCCTTGGACACAATGATCTACAACTACATATGGGAAAATTCCCTCTGAAGAGGACCTAGAAACTGGATGAACAGAGCTTCCATAACAAGGGACAGTACTAAGATGTGTAGAAGAGGCAGAGACATAGTCTCACTAAGGAAAAAAGCCACACCCTAGGCACAGTGTTCCATAGTCAGGAGGAATCCTGGTGCTGATGGGCACCATTTTGGAATCCTCCTTGGAGATTGCTAATGCCAAAGGTCACACCCTACTGAGAGCCCAACACAATCCTGTGCCTCTGCCAGGCCTTGCAGTCAACAGGACAATAATCCTAACAATCAGCATGCCAATAGCAGTTACGGCTTCATCACAACAATAGGACATAGGTGTCCACATAGGAGACACCTTTGGAGCACTCAGCTTTGTTGGGAAGGGGGTTGTGTTTCTGGACTCCAAAGGACATCTCCTACATTAGGCCATTTCTTTAAGACTGGGAGATATAATTGAACTACATAATATGTACAAACAAACAGAGCTAGGCAAAATGAAGAGACAGTTTCTATATGTTTCAAAAGAAAGAACAAAACAAAACTTCAGAAAAAGAACTAAACTAAATGGAGATAAGCAATCTACCCAATAAAGAGTTCCAAGTCATGGTCACAAAGATGCTTACAAACTTGGGAGAAGAATGGAGAACACATAAGAATTTTAACAAAGTGAAGATGTAAGAAGTACCAACCAGAGCTGAAGAACACAATAACAAAATGAATACCACTTTAGAGGGAACCAAAAGCAAATGAGATGAAGCAGAAGAACAGATCAAGGATCTGGAAGATAGGGCAGTGGAAATCACCCAAACTAAACATAAAATAAAATAATGTAGATGGTTTAAGGAAGTTTTGAGACAGCATCAAGCATGCTACCATTCACATTACAGAGGTCTTGGAAGGAGAAGAGAGAGAGAAAGGGGGAAGAAAGCTATTTGAAGAAATAACAGCTGAAAAATTCCCTGATCTGGAGAAAGAAATAGACATCCAGTTTCAGGAAGCACAGAGAGTTTTCAACAAGATGAACCCAAAGAAATATACACCAAAACACATTAAAATTAAACTATCAAAAATTAAAGATAAAGAGAGAACCTTAAAAGCAGAAAGAGTCAATCAGTTAGTTATGTATAAGGGACCCCATAAGACTATTGATTTATCATTCTGCTAAGCCTATCATAAGAGACAAAGATTAAAAGCCCCTGTACTATAAGGCTGATGAAAGAGAGCTTCCTCTATTTCTTTCTAATAAGTTACTCCTTTCTCATGTCTATACAATTATGAAGTATCTTCTTTTCATGACATCTCTGTGTTTATTAAAAGTAAAAAATTAAATCTATAATATATTCATAAAATCTCAGGTACAAGTTATATATCTCTAAGTAAAGCCACAAGTATAATAAAAATTCAATGATTTTTTGAAATTAAAAAAAAAGTATCAGCTAATTTTTCATCAGAAAGTTTGCAGTCCAGGAAGGAGTGGGATAATATATTCCAAGTGCTGAAAACAACAAATTTATAACCAAGGATATTCTACCCAGCAAGGTTATCATTCAGAATTGAAGAGAAGACAGAGTTTCCTAGAGAAGCAAAAGCTAATGGACTTCATCACCACTAAATGGGCTTTAAAAGAAGTAAGAGACTTCTCTAAGTAGGAAAAAAAGGGTCAACATTAGAAATAAGACAATATGCAAATGAAAAAAATACCTCACCGATTAAGGCAAACATACAATAAAGTTAGTGGAACAACCACTTATAAAGCTAGTATGAAGGTTAAGAGACAAAAGAAGTAAAATCAGCTCTGTTTAAAATAATTAGTTAAGGGGCACACAAAATAAAAAGATGTAAAATATGACTTCAAAAACAGAAAACATGGGAGGGGGACTAGTGCTTTTAGAATGTGGTCAAATTTAAGTGGCCACCAATTTAAAATATATTGCTATATACATAGGTTATTATATATAATCCTCGTAGAAACCATAAACCAAAACCCTATAATAGATAACCTAAAAAAATAAAGACAAAGGAATCCAAAGATAACACTAAAGAAAATCATCAAATCACAAGGGAAGAAAAGAAGAAAGAAACATAAGAACTACAAAACCACCAGAAACAATGCACCAAATAGCAACAGAGACATACTAATCAATAATTACCTTACATGTAAGTGAATTAAGTGTTCCAATCAAAAGACATAAGGTGGCTGAATGAATAAAATAACAAGAACCATCTAAATGCTGCATATAAGAGATTCACTTCAGGCCTAAAGACACATAGAGACGAGGGGCGCCTGGGTGACTCAGTGGGTTAAGCCTCTGCCTTCAGCCCAGGTCATGATCTCAGGGTACTGGGATTGAGTCCCACATTGGGCTCTCTGCTCAGTGGGGAGCCTGCTTCCCCCTCTCTCTCTCTGCCTGCCTCTCTGCCTACTTGTGATCTCTGTCTGTCAAATAAATAAATAAAATCTTAAAAAAAAAAAAAGACACACAGAGATGAAAAGAGAAGGAATGGATAAAGATATCCTGAGTAAAGGGTAAGTGGTAAGCAAGCTGGAGTAGCAATAATTATACTAGACAAAATAAGTTTTAAAACAAAGGCTGTAACCAGAGATAGAGAAGGGTATTGCATAATGATAAAGAGATCACTCCAACAAGAAGATACAACATTTGTAAATATTCATGCACCCAACATAGGAACACCTAAATATATAAAGCAAATATTAACAGATAAAAAGTAAACCCAAAGTGATACAATAATCATAGGAGACTTCAACACCCCACTTACATCAGTGGGTAGATCATCCAGACAGAAAATCAATAAGGAAATAACACATTACAGCAGATGGACTTAATAGTCATATACAAAACAGAAGAACACACATTCTTCTCAAGAGCACATGGAACATTTTCTGAGATCTTGTTAGGTCACAAAAAAAGTCTCAACAAATTTAAGAAGATTGAAATCATATCAAGCACCTTGTGGGACCACAATACTATGAAACTAGAAATCAGTTACAAGAAGAATACTAGAAAAAAACACAAACACATGGATACTAAGTAACATGCTACAAAACAGCCAATAGGTCAATGAAAAAATCAGAAAAAAATTTAAAAACTGCCATGAGATAAATAAACATGGAAACCCAACACTTCAAAATCTATGTAGCAAAACTGGTTTTAAGGGGGAAGTTTATAGTGATACAGGCCACCTCAAGAAACAAGAAAATCTCAAATAAACAAGGTAACCTTACATCTAAGGGGAAAAAAAAAGAATAACAACAAAAAAGCCCAAAGTTAGCAGAAGGAAGGAAATAATAAAGATTAAAGCAGGAATAAATGGAATAGAGACTAAAAAAAAAAAATCAGTGGAAAAGATTGATAAAACTAAGAGCTGATTCTTTGAGAGGATAAACAAAATTGATAAACCTTTAGCCAGATTCATCAAGAACAAACAAAAATGCCCCCCCCCGCAAACAAGAGAGAGTCCCAAATAAATAAAATCAGAAATGAAGGAGAAGTTACAACTGACACCACAGTAATCAAAGGGTTATAAGATTTGTGTGAAAAATTATACACTAACAAATTGGGACAACTATAAGAAATGGATAAATGCATAGAAACATACAGTCATCTAAGACTGAATCAGAAAGAGAAAATCTGAACAGACTGCTTACTAGTAATGAAATTAGATCAGTAACGATAATTTTAGAAGCCACAATGAACATAAGTTCAGGCCCAGATGTCTTCACATTTGAATGCTACCACACATTCAAAGAAGAGTTAATACCAATCCTTTTCAAAATATTCCAAAAAACTGGAGAGGAAGGAATATTTCTAAACTCATTTTACAATACTCGCATTACCCCATAACTAAAACCCAAACAAAGACACTACCAAAACAAACAAACAAACAAACACAAAAACAAAACAAACAAAAAACAGAGAGAGAGAGAGAGAGAGAGAGAATTACAGGCCAATAGCCCTGATGAACAACAATGCAAAAATCCTGAACAAAATATTAGCAACCTGAATACAACAATACATGAAAAGGATCACACACCATGACTAAGTGGGATTTATTCCTAATGCAAGGGTGGTTCAGTTTGCAAATCGATCAACATGATACACCACATCAACCAAATGAAGGATAAAAATACTATGATCATCTCAATGCAAAGATGCAGAAAAAGCACTCAACGAAATTCAAAATTTATATAAATACTCTCAACGGAGTGGGTATAGAGGGGGCATACCTCAACATACTAAACACTGCATATGACAAATCCACAGCTGACATCATTCTCAATGGTGAAAAGATGAAATCTTCTCCTTTAAGATCAGAAACAAGACCAGGATGCCCACTCTCGCCATTTTATTCAACATAGTACTGGGATGTCCAGTCATAGCAATTGGGCAAGAAAAAGAAATAAAAATCATCCAATTTGGAAAAGAAGGAGAAAAACTGTCATTTGCACATGACATGATATTTTATACAGAAAACCCTGATATCTCCACCAAAAAACTATTAGAACTAATAAATGAATTTGGTAAAGTTACAGGATACAAAATCAATATAGAGAAATCTGTTGCATTTCTATGCACTAATAATGAACTATCAGAAAGAGAAATGAAGTAAACAATCTCATTTATAATTGCATCAAAAATAATAAAATACCTAGAAATAAATTTAACCAATGAGTTGGAAGACAAGTAAAAATTATAAGACATTGATAAAAGAAATTAAAAATGATACAAATAAATTGAAAGATATATGGTGCCCATGGACTGGAAGAATTAATGTTGTTAAAATGTTTATACTATCCAAAGCTGTCTACAGATTCAATTCAACTCCTATCAAAATACCAATGGCATTTTTCACAAAACTAAAACAAATCATCCTAAAGTTTGTATGGAACCACAAAAGACCCTAAAAGGTCAAAGCAATCTTGAGATAGAACAAAGCTGAACATACAACATTCCCAGATTTCAAACTATGCTACAAAGCTGTAACAATCAAAACAGTATAGTACTGGTACAAAAACAAACACATAGATCAATTCTAGAATAGAGAGCCCAGAAATAAACCCATGCTTAATCTATGAGGGGAAAAAAAAAAGAAAGAATATAAAATATGAAAAAGACAATCTCTTCAATAAATGGTGTTGGGAAACTGGACAGCTACATACAAAAGAGTAAAACTCGGATCACTTTCTTACACCAAAATAAACTAAAAATGGATTAAAGGTACCGTAAAACTCCTATAGGAAAACATAGGCATTGGTCTTCGTGATACTTTTTTAGATCTGTCTCCTCAGTCAAGGACAACAAAAGCAAAGCAGAGCAAAACAAAACAGGACTAAATCAAACCCAAAAAGCTTTGCACAGTGAAGGAAATCATCAACAAAATGACTGAATGGGATAAAATCATCAACAAAATGTACTGAATGGGATAAAATATTCACAGATGACATATTCAATAAAGTGTTAGCATCTAAAACATATAAAGAACTCAGACAACTTGATATAAAGAAAATCTGATTCAAAAAATGAGCAAAGATCTGAGTTGAGATTTTTTTGAAGACATCCAGATGGCCAACAGACACGTGAAAAGATGCTCAACATCACGAGTTGTCAGAGAACTGCATATCAAAACCTCAGTGAACTATCACCTCACACCTGTCAAAATGGCAATTATTGAAAATGACAATATACAAGGACTGGCAAAGATGTGGAGAAAGGGAACCCCTTGTGCACTGTTGATGGGAATGTAAATTGGTGCAACCATTGTGGAAAACAGCATAAAGGTTTTTCAAAAAATTAAGAATAGAACTACCAGCCATTGCATTTCTCAGTATTTATCTGAAGAAAATGAAAACACTAATTCAGAAAGACATATGCATCCTTATGTTCATTGCAGCATTATTTGCAATAGTTAGTGTATGGAAGAAATTTAAGCATCCATCAATAGATGAGTGGATGAGGACAATGCGTTATGTACATACTATAGAATATGACTCAGCTTTAACAAAATGAAATCTTGCCATTTGCAACAAACACGGACGGACCTAGAGGGTATAATACTAAGTGAAATTAGGCAAAGAAAGACAAATACCTTATGATTTCACTTAAAGGTGGAATCTAAAAAACAAAACAAACAAAATAGAAACAGATTCATAGATACAGAGA
This sequence comes from Mellivora capensis, assembly GCA_004024625.1. NCBI lineage: Eukaryota > Metazoa > Chordata > Mammalia > Carnivora > Mustelidae > Mellivora > Mellivora capensis. The sequence goes on along the minus strand of PISX010014033.1, from coordinate 6,028 downwards.
ACAAAGTGATGCTTGCCGGAGTGGAGTGGGGCGGGGGGAGTTCACCAAATAGGTTAAGGTGATTAAGAGGTACAATATTCCAGGTATAAAATAAATGTCTTGAGGCTATAATGTACAGCAAAGTGAATATAGTCAATGATATAACAACTTTGGGGCACCTGGGTGGCTCAGTGGGTTAAGCATCTGCCTTCGGCTCAGGTTGTGATCTCGGGTTCCTGGGATCGAGTTCCCCATTGGGCTCTCTGCTCAGAAGGGAGTCTGCTTCCCCCCTCTCTCTCTGCCAGCTGCTCTGCCTACTTGTGATCTCTCTCTGTCAAATAAATAAATAAATAAAATAATATAACAACTTTGTATGGTGACAGATGGTAACCAGACTTACTGAGGTCTTCTCGATGGTTGTTTCCTAATGTATATAAATATCAAATCACTATGCTACTCACCTGAAATAATATTGTATGTCAACTATTACTCAATTCAATAGATTCCTATTCCATTGACTGGGGTGGAAATTAAATATGAAAATATATGTAAAATGTTTTGCATGTCTGGCAATTAGTTTTCTCCCAATAAATGTCACCTCAAGTTTTTATATGGCTTTATAAAATAAGAAGGTAAACAGTCTAAAAGTTTCTCGGGGGATTAAAAAAAAGGCCAAAACAAACAAATGAAAAACAATGATGTGCAACAATAATTAAGCATTTTAAAAAGAGTTGGGCATTATTGCTAACAATAATTAAGCATTTTAAAAAGAGTTGGGCATTATTGCTAAACTTTTTCTACATGTTAGCTCATTTATTTTACTAATAATCCATTAAACAAGTATTATTTTTGTCCTTATTTTTAGATGCATACACTGAGATTTAGATATATGAATAAACTTGCATAAGGTCTTATGGCTAATAAGTGGCAAATCTCAAATTCCAATCCAGATTTTTCTGATTCCAGATCTGAAGCTTATGACTACTATGCTGCACTGCTTTTTTGTATAGAAATAAAAAACTCATAGGGAAAGAATAGAGCAAATAAACAGCAAACAATAATCAAGAAGTGTTAGAGAGAAATTTGCTGTAATGAAGGAGGAAAGACTAGGGTGTTTATGAACAAAACAAAACACTATCTAGACATAGTCATATGTCTAGATATGTTCTATTGAACTTCTGAATTTTAAAGTTGAACAAAAACCAGTCTGTATCAATTAAAGAAAAAATGTTACTTATGAATGAAAAAAAATGTGTTTATCATTAGCCTTCTCAACACTAAATGTCAGATGACCACAGAAAATCATCTAGAAAACTTGAAGGGAAATCTTTGTGAACCAAAACATTCCAATCTGAAGTCATGTGATCACCAAAAATACTGTTGCTATGCATTTTCAGTGGGAGATTGAATAAAAATAAGGAATTTATGAGACAACTGGGTGGCTCAGTCAGTTGGGTGTCTGCCTCTTGATTTCAGCTCAGGTCATGATTTCAGGATGGTTATTCTCTCTCTCTCTCTCTTTCTCTCTCTGCACCCCCCTCCCCACCACATGCACACACACTCTCTCTCTCTGTCAAAAAAAAAAAAAAAAAAAAAAAAAAAAAAAAAAAAAAAAAAGAGAGTGAGAAATAAATTTAAGAACAGGGAAGCAGTATTATATATGAAATTAGACCAGTAAAATACAGTGTGAAAAAAAATAATTCTTACTGGTATTGTTATAAAACTGCAAAAAATGTCAAAAATAATTCTTTAATGAGAAACTACATAATTCAAAAATCACATTCAGTGGAAAATATTATGTGAAACAACCATTTATAATCAACTTAATTTAGATATCTAGGTCTGGAGGCAAGTGTAGAAGCAAAAGCAAGTTGCATATCTTATCTTACTCAAGAATGAGTCTTTTTCAATGTTAGTAAATTTAGTAAATTTATGTTAGTAAATTTCCTTTCTGGTCCCTCATTGACCAAACCCAACTGGAAAAATAAGTTATTTTTAATACCTGAATAATTTCTTTATTCAGAAGTGACCACCAGAAGAATGGTAAAAGTTGGCCCAACATCCAAAAATTTTGTCAGTAAAGAGAAAGTAAAAAATGTACATAACGAGAGCCAAGAAAAAAAACAAAACTGAAAAGGAAACAATGACACATAAAGATTAACTAAAAGATGAGGAAATGTAAATGGAATAAAGCAGAGGTAGAATATTAATACTAGATGATGGCAAATTCAGATCAAAAGCAATAATGGAGCAAGGAGTGGTTTTTTTATTGATAGGGGATCACTGCACAGTAAGGGTATGACATCATAAAAATTTATGTGCCAAATAACATCACAGTAAAATATATAAAGCCAAGAATACTGAAAAGTATAATGAGAAATTCACAATCATAAGACTTAGAAATATGACAGAGAGATCAGGTGGTCCAAAAATAAGAGATAAATGGGAAAGAGATAAAGAACTTTCTCTTCTTCAGACACTGTTCATCACATATACATAGAACAGTTATAAAAGTTTATTATACATTTTAAAAGAACTAGATGAACATCCCAAAGTACATGAGTATTGAAGTTATGATGAAAAATAAAACAAAGAGCCTTGAATGTGTCATGAAGAAGTAGAACATTACCAAATTTCTTGAAGCTCCCTGTAATCTTTTTTGATTTCCCTCTTTTCCCCAAATTGCCCTTCAAATAACCATTTTCCTGAATTCTGCTTATTACTTTTCTGCTTATCTTGACAGCTTATCAAATATGTATATATCCCTCCATAATTTTGAACTTGGAATCATACTGCAAGAAGTCTTCTGCAGTTTGCTCTACATCACCTTTTTTTTTTTTTTTTAAGATTTTATTTCTTTATTTGACAGGGAGAGAGATCACAAGTAGGCAGAGAAGCAGGCAGAGAGAGAGAGAAGGAAGCAGGCTCCCCTCCGAGCAGAGAGCCCGATGCAGGGTTTGATCCCAGGAACCTGGGATCATGACCTGAGCTGAAGGCAGAGACTTAACCCACTGAGCCACCCAGGTGCCCTCTACATCACAATTTGAGGCTTCATTGAGGTGGATTTGAATAGCTGAGACTCATTCATTGGCATTCTGAATAATATTCCATTGTGTGGATGTGTCACAGGTTATTAGCCATTCTTCTGTCCATGATCAGTTTCATTTCTAGTTATTGTTTATTTTTCCAATTATTATTAGTGCCTCCCTGAATATCTTCTCTTATGCCAACTGGTATACGTATGCACAAGTTCCTTAGTAATGGTATTTTTCAAACTCTGGTGGTGGGTCATTAGAAGTTAGTGGAGTGCAATGAGTTTTTTTTTTAAATAAATAAATAAACCCTTTAAAAGAAAATACACACACATACACACAACTGGAATAACTTTAATCAAAACAATAAGGGAAAATAATTATACAATATTAGAAGTGTGACAGAAAATGTGACTGTAGATTCTAAGTGGATTAAAACAACAACCAAAAAACAGGGTTCTGAAAAATGCCATGCTAATATATTTAAAATCCTTAAGGAAATGGATGATTTTCTAGGAAATATCTGTTACCAAGCTTGATGCAAGAAGAGGAAACCTAAATGACCAACGGCCATGAGAAAAATTTCAAACATTTGTCATATCCCATCCTTAAAATACTAAGCCAAGAGGCCACAAAGATTGGTTCTTTGACCTTCAAAGACTGGAAAATTCTTGCAATATTTAATGTGTTCCAGAGCATAAATAAAAATAGAAGTCTTTCTAGTTAATTTTATTAACTTAACCTAACCACATGTGTCAGTCAGCTTCCAGCAAAAAACCAGATGGTAAAGAGAGCTTGATAAAGGTTTGGAAAGGGTGTAGAAATGCCAGATGGCTAGGCAACCTCCCTACCAACCCTCGGCTTGAAGGGGACATACATGGGAGAGGTGATTATCAGAACTTACTAGGAGGGCCTGATGGGATCTCCTGGGACCTAGAGAGCGTCCTCCAACCTTGAAAGGAAGGAGATAGGAGAATAGATGCCCTCACATCACTTTCCTTTTGCCCTCCAATTTCCTTTCTGGGTTCCTCATTGACGAAACCCAACTGGAAGCTGTAGGTCAATGGAGTCCATTGGTGTGGTCCATGTGAGTCAACTTCCTAGGGCAGAAAGCAGGTGGGAAAAGGGGGAGGTGACTCTGGAGGGGCAAATGGAAGTCATATTGCACACTGTGATACTACAATGCCTTGAGTATAACCTAAAAAAAATTGCACCAAGAATACAAGTAGAAAACAATCGAACCTAAGAATGTAAATGCAAAGATACTGAAGTAAAATATTAGCAAATTGATTTCAGAACTTGATTATGATGCTATTAGCAAATAATGTTTTGGTATTAAATGGGGTATATATTTTCTTTAAAAAAAATTTTTTTTAAAGATTTTATTTATTTATTTGACAGAGAGAGACACAGTGAGAGGGAACACAAGCAGGGGGAATGGGAGAGGGAGAAGCAGGCCTCCTGCTGAACAAGGAGCCCGATGAGGGGCTTGATCCCAGAACCCTGGGATCATGACCCGAGCCAAAGGCAGATACCCAACAACTGAGCCACCCGGGTGCCCCTGAATGGGGTATATTTATAATTCCTCATATATTTTTGAGCATCCTTGTTTTTGACTCTACATGTTCAAAGGAAAATTCCCACTTTTTCTTTCCCTTCTTATTCCCTTCTTCCCAAGGGAGGAGGAATGACTTAATTGATTAGTGTTGAAGAAGACAGCAGGCCTGCTGGACCTCTTTTAGAGCTAGCCTCTCCACAGAAGGTAAGCCAGTTCTGCTTCTCCGTGGAATAACATTATAGGAAGGTCTCTGGGCTTCAAGCTGGGCAGTGATCAGGGGCCAAATTATTAAATTCAGGGGCAAAGGAATTAGCAATCCCATTAGGCCATGTCATCCAATCCAGTTTTTATCAGTAATCAAACTAATTTAATATCAATCTCCATCTGATTCCTATGTCTTTTACTCATTCTGCATTTGCGAGGAGAATGAATAGTGTTGATCTATTGGCCTTTAAGAATGTGAACATGAGGGTGTCTGGGTGTCTCAGTCAATTAAGTGGCTGCCTTCAGCTCAGGTCATGATCCTGGGATTGAGCCCCATGTCAGGCTTCCCTCCTCAGCAAGGAGTCTGCTTCTCCCTCTGCCCCTACCCAGCTCATGCTCTCTCTCCCTTCCTTTCTTTCTTGCTCTCTCTCTCTCTCAAATAAATAAATAAAATCTTTTTTTTTTTTTTTTTTAAAGAATGCCAACACCAAGCATGTGGAGAAAGGGGAACCCTTATACACTGTTGATGGGAATGTAAGGGGTATAGCCACTATGGAAAACAGTATGGTAGTTTCTTTAAAAAATTAAAAATTGAACTACCACATGATCCAGCAAATCCCACTCCTGGGTATATATCTGAAAGAAATGAAATCACTGTCTTGAAGAGATGCCTACACACCTGTGTTTACTGTAGCCTTATTCACAGTAGCCAAGATATGGAAACAAAACCTAAGTGTCCATCACCTGATAGAGAAGATGTGGTATATATACAATGGAATATTATTCAGCCATGAGAAAGAAGAAAGTTCTACCATGTGCAACAACATGGATGGATGGTGAGGGCACTATGCTAACTGAGATAAGTCAGACTGATGAAGATAAATATTATAGGATATCACTTCAATGTGGAATCTAACATTAGTTGTAATAAGAGAATAGAATGATGGTTACCAGGGACTGAGGGGTGGGGAACTGGGGAAATGCTGTTGAAAGGTGCAAATTTGCAACTAGTAGACAAATAAGTTTTGGAGCTTTTTTTTTTTTTTTTTTTTTAAAGTCCCGTGGCCAGTTTTTATCATTCATATTTTATGGATGAGGAAACTGAGACTCAGTGAGGTCAACAAATTTCCACAATTACATAGGTGGCATCTGGGTGAAATGAGATGTTACATTGGGTTTTATCTGATTTTATTTTATTTAAGATTTTATTTATTTATTTGACAGAGATCACAAGTAGCAGAGAGGCAGGCAGAGA
>PISX010014032.1:0-54529 GCA_004024625.1 Mellivora capensis | reverse complement strand
GCCCCTAGGAGGTCTCCTTGCAGCTCAGCGACCAGGACCTGGTTTCTCTGCTGTACTCTCTCTGACTCAGCGCCAGCGGAGGCTGGCCTCCGTGGGGGACTTAATCCCCTGTCCCTAACAGTTCCAATTCCCACAATTTCACCCTATGATCTTTTCTCTTTTTGAGTGCTTTTTATCGGACTTCAAGTTAATGCTGGTCACCAGTCTTAGGGGACTCTCGTATTGGGGTATTACTTCCCAATGCGTCTCCTCTGGTGGCTCCCTCCCCCTTTTGTTTATCTTCCGATACCAGTCAGGTGTTCCCGCTCGGCTTTACCTGCCCACTGGCGTCTTCTGCCCCCGTACAGATCCTGACGAGTAGAATTTTGATCTCAGGCTGATTTCATGAGTGATCGGTGTTCCTTAGTAGGTAATCAGCTCACTTTAGGGGACAGGTTGAACCAGAGCATCCTCCTAGTTCCCCGCCATCTTGTCTCCCCTAGACTTTTTTTGTTTCTTGAGTAAGTCCTGTATTGCTATATGCTTTCCTCTTATGACTGCCTTTCAGCATCCCAAAGGTTTTGGACTGTCATGTTTTCATATTTTCTTCATTTTCTTGCATGTACTTTTTAATTTCTTCTTTAACTTCCTGGTTAACCCATTCTTTCTTTAGTAGGATGCTCTTTAACCTCAATGTGCTTGTGGTCTTTCCAAATTTTTTCTTGTGTTTGACTTCAAGTTCCATAGTGGTGTTGTCTGAAAATATGCAAGGTATGATCTCAATCTTTCTGTACTTGTTGAGGACTGATTTGTGATGCGGTATGTGATCTATTCTGGAGAATGTTCCATGTTTTACTCTAAAAAAATGTGTATTCTTCTGCTTTAGGATGAAATGTTCTGAATATATCTCTTAAGTCTCTCTGGTCCAGTGTATCTTTCAAAGCCCTTGTTTCCTTGTTGATATTCTGCTTAGATGATTTGCTCATTGCTGTGAATGGGGTATTAATGTCCTCTACTATTATTGTATTATTATCAATGAGTTTCTTTAAGTTTGTTATAATTGTTTTATATATCTGGCTGCTCCCAAGTTAGGGGCATAAATATTTACAATTGTTATGTCTTTTTGTCGGATAGACCCTTTTATTCTGACATAATGTCCTTCATCTCTTATTACAGTCTTTGGTTTCAATTCCTGTTTGTCTGATACAAGGATGCCTACTCCACCCTTCTTTTGATATCCATTAGCACAACAGATTGTTCTTCACCCCCTCATTTTCAATCTGGAGGTATCTTTGGGACTAAAATGAGTCTCTTGTAAACACCACATTGATGAGTCTTTTTTTAAAAGATTTTATTTATTTATTTGACAGAGAGAGAGAGAGAGAGCACTAGCAGGCAGAGTGGCAGACAGAAGGAGGGAGAGAAGCAGACTCCCCGCTGAGCAATGCGGGACTCAATCCCAGGATGCTGGGATCATGACCTGAGTTGAAGGCAGCTGCTTAACTGATTGAGCCACCCAGGCATCCTGATGAGTCTTTTTTTAATCTCTTCTGATACCCTATGTTTTCTGATTGGAACATTTAATCTATTTACATTTAGACTCAGTATTGATAGATATTAATTTAATGCCATTTTATTACCTGTAAAGTCATTGTTTCTTTTCCTTTGTAGTCAGTGTTTGCTTTGGTCTTTCTTTCCCCTCAAAGTGTTCCCTTTAATATTTCTTGCAGGGCTGGTTTAGTGGTCGTGAATTCCTTCAGTTTTTCTTGTCTTGGAAACACTTTATGTCTCCTTCTATTCTGAATGACACCCTTGCTGGATGTAGTATATTTGGCTTCATATTTTCCCATTTAGCATGTTGAATATATCCTGCCACTTTCTTCTGGCCTGCCAAGTTTCTGCAGACAGATCTGCTGCTTGCATTAAGTGTCTACCCTCATAGGTTAAGGACCTTTGTCCCTAGCTGCTTTCAGAATTATCTTTATCTTTGTATTTTGCAGGTTTCACTAAGATATGGCTTGGTGTTGATCTGTTTTTTGCTGATTTTGAAGGGAGTTCTCTGTGACTCTTGGACTTGAATGCCTGTTTCCTTGACCAGATTAGGGAAGTTCTCAGCTATAATTTGTTCAAATAAATCCTCTGCTCCTTTTTTCTGCTTTCCTTCTGGGACAACTGTGATATGGATATTATTGCTCTTTGTGGAATTGCTGAGTTTCCTAAGGCTATATATTCCTGATCTAATGGTTTTCTTTCCGTCTTCTTTTCAGTTTCATTATTTTCCATAATTTTATCTTCTCTATCACTTATTTGTTCCTCTGCTTCTTCCATTCTCATTGTGATTACATCTGGTCATTACATCTGACATTTTCCATGTCAGTTATACTATTTTTCTTATTTCAGCCCGATTAGTTTTTAGGTCTTTCATCTCTGCAGCAAGGGTTTCTCTGGTGTCTTCTATGCTTCTTTCAAGCCTAAAACTGTTGTTCTAAATTCTTGTTCAGATATATTCCTCATACCTGTTTTGGGCAAATCCCTGGATGTGATTTCTTCTTGATATTTCTTTTGGGGAGAATTCCTCCATCTTGTCAATATGTCTAGATTGCTGTCTTTTGTATATTATGAAAGTTTGTTATATTTCCTGCTCCTGAGATTAATACTATTTTCTGAAGGGGGTCATACACTGTTCAGAATCTCGTACTTCAGGAAGTGTTTTTGGTGTGTGCTGTGTATTACTCTGCTCCTGTGTTTTGGCTGCTCTTTCCCACAAGACAGACCTCTGCGGAGTTCCTCCTTGCTTGAGGTGGGGAGTGTTTAACTTTTAACTAGGTGTGGTTTGATTTGTTTGTTAAGATAAGCCTGATTAAAAATAATAATTAAAAAAAAACCTGATCCAAGAAAAGAGAAACAGAAAAGGAACAAAAAGCCAACAAACAGACAAACAAAAAACTATAAGCCTGATTCCAAAAACTAAGAAAGAAAGAAGGAAAAAAGAAAAGAAAAGAGAGAGAGAGAACCCTAATCCATAAAGCAATAAAAGGAAATAAACAAACCAATCAACAAATGAACCAAAAACTATAAGCCTCATTGCAAAGAAAAAAAGAAAAAATTAATTTAAACTAATTTAATTTAAAAAGTAAAATAATAATAATAATAATTAAAAAATAAAAAAGAAAGCCTGGTCCTATTTCCACCAAAACTGAAGCTAACACTTTGGAGCACTCTGTGATCTATAGACTTGGTACATGCAAGGGGCTCGTGTTCATCTTCTAGGGAGAAGTCTGCTGCACTGGCTCACAGTCAAACTTGCCCTAGTAAAGAAGTCCCTGCCAGGTGCAGGGGGGACAGGGTTTGCTGTAAGTGACTCCAATCTCCACTGGAGGTAGAGTCTTCCTCTGAAGTCTGTCTGACCTTCATGGTGGATTGGGGAGGATGGTGGTGGATGATGGCCTTACCCCACCCCAGGGAAGGGAACTTGCGTCTGCCACTGTTCAGGGGGACCTCACAGGAGGTCCTGTGTCCCCTCCTGTGTCCCAGGCCCTCATCAGATCCCTGCCCTCAACCTGTCTGTGCCTGGGGACCTTGGACCAGCCCAGTGCCACAGTTCTTCTGTGTTTTATCTCTGGTCAGTGGCTGTGATTCAAAACTCCAAATATTAAAGGACCCAACAAGGTATGGACCTAGCTCTCCAGCCCTGGAAGAGAGCCTTGCAGCACTACACCCAACACTGTTCTGTCCCAGGAAAGCAGTCACATGGCCACAGAAATGCCTGAAGTCTATGATGAAGCACAGCAAAAAGCTGTAGCCAAGTTATCTGCCCCTGCTGTTGAATGGCCATTCAGTGGCACCTGGAAGGTCCTTTCTCTTTGGAGAATAAATACACCCTCTTCCAAGTATACTCCAGGAAGGGGAACATTCATTTTCTCCTAGTACAACCAAGGGATCTTCATACCACAGTGGCTTGCAAGAACCCTACATATTGCGCTCTCTCCTGCTTTCTCCCTGACTTCTCTCTGCAGAAAGGGCTCCCTCCCCTCTGCAACAACTGGCTTTTCTCTTCTCCATTTCACATCCCCAAATGTTACATCTGCCACATTCTCTCCCATCAATTGTGCAGATTATTTTCTTAATCCTCAGATGGATTTCCTAGTTATTCAAAATGACTTGATATTGATCTAGCTGTGTTTGAGGCATGAGGCAAGCTCAGCACCCTCCTACTACTCCACCATCTTAACTCTTCCCTCTCCTAAGTTTGGACATCTTACCAGCCCAGTGGGATGAGGCTGAACCAAAAATTAGGGTGATTTAATGAAGTAAAATATGCCAAATTTTTTCTTGCCTGAGTACATGGTTCATAACTGTTAACTTATTTTGGTGGCAGCACCTTATACGTGCTGGCTCAGCACTACCCTTTTTTCATAGAACACCTTGAAATTATCTCAGCTGATCTGTCATTGATTGCAAAGATACAGGCCTTGCCTGAAGCTTATTTGAGGTTCACAGGGTAGTGTGCTGGTAAAAAAAAAAAAATGCTCTCCAACATACACACACACACATACACACACTCATTATAAAACTTTACTGCCACATAATTTACAAATAATAAGCTATACATACTAAATTCCATATAGCCAATTGATTTTCAAAGAATGTTTTTGTTAATTTTTGACCAACTCTTGTTTCTGTAGCCAAACTCTGGTTATAATTGATGAATGAATATAGTTCCTATATGAATGTCTGTTGATATTTTCTTTCACATTAAAGAGTAGACAAAAGAAAAACAATAAAAGACTGAGGCACCCCACATTTTGGTCTCTTAATAGAAGAATAATTTTGAGAAATAACTTAGTCTGTTACAACCTCAATCTCCTTATCTATTAAATGAAGTTATTAATAACAGATACTTCACAAATATTGATGGAGCAGATGAAATGGTGTTCATACAATGTCTGCAAAAATATCAAGTCCCCAAGAAATGGTTAGCAGCCACATCACCACCATCACCATCATCACTAGCATCATCATCACCACCATCACCATATCATCATCACCATCACCATTACCACCACATTGCCACCCTCATCACCATTACCATCACCACCACCATCATCATCACCATCACTACCATCACCATTACCACCATCATCAGCACCGTCACCATAACCACCACACTGTCACCCTCATCACCATTCCCACCACCACAATCATCATCACCATGACCATCACCATCATCATTCTCTTCACCATCACCACCATCACCACCACCATCACCATTACCATCAGGTAATTATCACTGTCATCATCATGACACTGTGACCTGAAACAGTCAAGGTCCTTCTCTTATCTTCACTGTCCCCTCTGGCATCAGGGCCCACCCATCAGGAGCACAGAAAGAAGCTGGCCTGCTGCTTCCTAGGTCCACCAAGTTCAGAAGTTCTTGAGTCAATAAAGTAATTACCATAACAAAAGTCATCCATCCTAGAAAATCTGCCAGAAGTTCACTACTTTCCTCCCTATGTGTGGAGTGGGAGCCAGACAGATTTCTTTAGATGAAGCCAGCAACTAAGAAAGATTAAAAGGGAATTTGAAGATGTCGTTATCTGGCTGCCCCAGCCCCAGCAACCCTTCTCTAGAATCTGAGAGAGGCCTGAGTGAAAGGCCAGGTCTGAGTTTCAGAAACAGGAGCCTGGAAAGCTCCCTAGCTTGGAGGTTTTGATGGGAAATCTGATTGGGTTTTCTTGTTCTCTTGGAGCCTTGCTCTTTGGTGAGCTACCCCCGACCCCCCCCCCCCTACACACACACACACGCCCCCCAGGTGTTCACACCTTGGCAAATGTGACTTGGCTTCCTTTTGCACTATGCTGACTTTTAAGCGGCAATTCTTCTCTTTAATAAAAGAAGATTACACAAGCTCCCAGGAATTTTTCACAAAGTAGAAGGAAATAGATGCACTGAGGTTCCTTTGGGAAAAGTAAACTTGGCACAAAACAGCAGACAGGGCCACACTGATCACCCGGGGCAGAGATTGGCCCTTCTGGGGGGCCCTGTAACCTTATTCTTCACATAGGATGACTTTTAGAGAACATTCCTGAAGAAGACTGAGATTGGGGCTTATCTCAGTCTTCTATCTGAGAACTGGGACAGGTATGGGTACAACAGATCCAAAGGTAGCCCCAGACCAGATAGTTCATTTAAGATGAATGCGGGTTTGTGATTAAGGGCAGTAGAAAGATCCTCAGGTCAAGATCAGGGGCATCAGCTTTCTTCTATGCCTGCATTTCACTGAATGAACTTGGGTCCATTTTCTCATTTCTCTGTTCTCTTGTCCTTCAGAAAATGAGGAAGTTGAACCAGATTAGTAGTTCTTAAACTGTGCTCTTTGTGCTCTTCAATTTGTACAGGGAGCCTCAGGGGCTGCCTGTGGGGCAAGCTGGAGATAAAAAGGCCCCAGGATCCCCATCACCACCACTTAGTCAACCAGAGCTACTCCACTCTGATCCACTTTGTTTGCTAGGCATCTGTCTAAGATTGAAAAATAAACTGTAGTTAACAGATGCTGAGTGGGGGCACCTCTCACTCCTTCACCCCTTCTCATGGACTTATAAAATACCCACCACATGTCAAGGACTGTGCTGGACACTGGGACCACAGAGGAGGAGACCAAACAAGTCCCTGCTCTTATAGCCTTAGAGTCCACTGAAGAGAGACCAACAATCTGTGAACAACAAAATAAGATAAATACCAATGGTACTAAGTGCAAGTCAGAGAATTAAAACAGGGCAGTATGAGGGGCTCTGGAGTGGCTCAGTTGTTAAGCATCCTACTCTTGATTTCAGTTCAGATCATGATCTCAGGGTCATGAGATTAAGCCCCACATCAGGCTCCATGCTGAGCATGAGATTATCTCTTGAGATTATCTCTCTCCCTCTTCCTCTGTCCCTCCCACTCATGCTCTAAATAAATAAATACATAAAATCTTAAAAAAAAACAGGACAGGAGAGTGATCAGATAGACAGGGAGGAGGTAACATTTAGGCAGAAATCTGAAATGGTCCTTAAGTATGTGAGGAACAGAAAGATGGCCTTGTAACTGGGCACAGGGATAAGGGAGAGTCATACAACAGAGGTGGGAGAGGTGGGCATGTCTAAGATATGGAGGGCTCTGAGTCCCTCTAAAATCTGATGCTTTTTACAATTAGCAATTATAGTCAACCTCACACCCACCAACATCACTGACTTCATAACTGTTTAGACCTGAGAAGCATCCCCCAAGAGCAAAACCCCACCACCTAGCCACTGGTGTCCCAGCCCCTTGGAGGGGCCAGCTCTGGGTAAATAAAGGGTCATTATCGTCCATGTCCAGATGGTCCCCTGGGGCCATGGGAACCACAAACTTTACCTGGGAAGAGGACTGAGTTGCCACAGGCTTTGGCCCACACAGACCAACTTCTGTCACCAGTGGACCACCTTAAGCAAGTCACTGTTCCCACCACTCACATAAAGATTCCATCTCTCTCAGAGCTCCTGAGAAAAGTAAATGAAATCTGGCCCATGTTAGGGCCACAGAGCGCTAACTGGTTTATGATGATTGTGTTTAGAATTGCTACCTGTGGGCTAATCTCATAGCCTTTAAGCTAAGCCCTAAGGACATGAGCCAGGATTTTCCCTCCTCTGCCCTTTGTATGCTACCAGAAAAACTGTGAGTGCTCAATAAATGATAATAATGATCAGCAAATTAAAACATGAATTAAGAATAATGCTGAGCATGTGTGTGCAGGCATTGTTCTGAGGATGCCTGAAACTCCTTTAGCTCTCCCACAATCCCAGGTGGTATGTACTCCTGCAACCTCAGTTTTAAAGATGAGGAAATAGAGACAGAAAAAGACTAAGTTATTTGTAGGTTCCCACAGCAGCTAAGGGCACCAGAGCCTGACAGTCTGGCTCTTCTCGGCTTCTTCGTCATCCAGAAGGACAGGAGAGCTGAACAAAGAATACATCCTGTCTGTCTTCCTCTGATGCTCTCAGAGAGGCCACATTTCCCAGGGGACTGTGGTGGGGGATGTACTGGGTCTGGTCCAAGGCAGCTGCAGAGGGCCAGGTTACAGCAATGTAGGTCACATGCTCCAGCCTGGACAGCCCAAGGATCCGGCATCTCTGGCCCCAGGCTTTCCCTGTCACTGCTCCAGCATGCTGCAGCCTGGGCTCTGGATGGCCCTGGCCCCTCTGCTAGGCACCCTCAGTGCAGGTGAGTCAATAGCAAGATCGGTGAAATAATGCCCATGACATCTGGACTCATGCTATGTGTTGGGACCTGGGCTCCTACCTGTATTCTCTGTTAGATCTCTTGTCAGCTCTGTATATATACAACTAACACGAACTTTTCAGATGAGGATACTGGGGTTCTGGGAGAGTAAACCACTTGGCCAAGGGCACACTGTAGGTAAGTGTCAGGCCCAGGTATGAACCCAGCCCACGGCCTTCATCATTGCTGGGACAGTGCCTTAAAGGAAGGGTGGAGGGCATACACCACTGGCCTTCCTCCTCTGGGTTTCTCCAACCTACACTCATGTGTGTGTGTGTGTGCATGTGTGTGTGCATGTGTGTGTGTATATCCCCACCCTCCATCTCCATGCTTTCACTCTCTCCCTTACCCAAGTAAGGTTACCTTTTACACACAGCCTTTCCCTCCCTAGGTTCTCAGGGATCAACCCTTTCTGGTCCCCTCATCCTACCCTTCCCCTTCTCTTGAGCCCTGGAATTACATGCAGCCTGAGTAGTTTTGTATACCTTAATGGGTATTCATTTTTCTTTATGAGATGTCTGCCTCTCTGGTCTCATGTGAAGCAAGTACTTGTAGTTAGCTTTATCAAATGCAATATATATACATCTTATATAATCTTATAGCATATACAAATATATATAAATATATAGATATTTAATATATAAATCATATATATCAAATATATATGTCATATATATTAAATGTATACATAATCTTTTCATTTATTGTTCACAATTCTCTGAGGTGGGTTTCATGTCTCAGTATAACATGATAAAATCAAGGTGGACAGAAGTTGCTAACAGGTAGTGGGTGGAAGAGCTGGGGTCAGAGCCAGGTCTGTCTGTCCCCAAAGCCTGTGGCTTCCCTTCAAGACCCTGGAGCTTCCTAAGGTTTACCACAAGAATTTGCTAAACAATCCTGAGGCAAAGCTCAGGCAGCTCTTCCTTGCCTTCAAGGAAGTTTTCAGTTTTCAGTTTTCAGGTGTGGGGTGTGGCCATAAGAGCACCAAGAAGGACCACACATCAGGGCTCATGACCTGCAAGGGAAGTCCAGACAGGAGCCTTGCTATCATCCCCCCACTCATGCCACTCGTTCCACCAAGACCTCAGGGTGGCTCTGGCCAGTCATGTGACCCGAGGCCCCATCTTTCCACATGTAAAATGAGAGGGTTGACCAGATGAAATGTCAGCTCTATTATTCTATGATGCTGGTTGCAGGGCACACAAGCACCTGAAATTCTAGAAGGTGAGGGTAACAACAAAGCCATGAGTCTTCCTCACAGTGTCAGGTTTCTGGGGCCTTAGCTGGGAGGCTCTAAGCCAATCTGTGGTCCAGTTACATCTGTGCTTTCCTCTTCCCATGTCTTAGGCTGGCTGTATCTAAAAGAACCATCATCCTCAGCACCAGTCATTGTGCCCCATGTCCTCAGTGAAGGACATTTTTTATGACATTTTTTATGACAGCTTATCAATTATTGCAGGCTTTTGCTGAAGTAACATCATCACAGCAGAAGGTCCAGAGCAGAGGGGCTCTCTAGAGACAAAAAGGGAGCAGTATCCTCACACCAAGCCTGCTGCTCCTCTCCTTCGCTCTTCACAGGGACAGCTGCCCTCTGTCTCCATGGTGGGGTCCAGTGCCACCTCTGTGCCTCATTTCCTGCCTGCCAGGCCAGCACTCCATGGCTGGGAGCTGCCTGCAGTGCCCCAAGGGCTTTCAGTAAGGAGTAGACACCTTTGTGCCCTAGGAAGAGATGAGGGAAAGGGCAGGAAGGGCAATGCAACAGAGCAAAGGGTTCGGGGAGGTGGGGATTGCCTGCTCTCTGGAAGAAAGGGGTCTTGTACAGTCTTTTCCATGGTGGTCCTGGGTGTGATGAGCTCCCAGAGGCATTAGCCCAGGAGCCTGGGTGATTGACCCCCCAGAGCCCCCCAGGACACTGTCCCTGGACTTTTGACCTCAATCTCAGCCCAACTGGAGTGTGGATGGCAGATCTGGGCTCTAGATAGTCAATGCTTCTCATCTGTCCTGTGACCTGGCAAGTCCTCACCTGGGAATTAGAGCTGGCCATCACATGATCACATGGCCATCACACATGCTCTTCCCACTCTCACTATTATCAGCTCCTCCTTAACTCAGATGGTAACATACCTGAATGGATCTGGATCCCAGGCCTGCAGGGCCTCTCCTCAGTTACTCAGCTTCCGTTGACTTTTGCAGCTGCCTCAGTGGCATGACAGCTCAGTAGCCATGCCCCACTGGAATCTGCGGTGCACCACCAGGAGTCACAGAAAGCAAGGACTGCCAGGTGATCCTGGGGGAAGAGCATCCCCTTTTCAACTGTTTCTGCAGGAGGGGCCATGGCAGTTATCAAGAAGTCCCCAGAAGAAGTTAAATTCCTCAGGGTCTGGAGCAAGTATGCAAAAAGTAAAGTGGTGATGCTCCCCTTGGGGAAGCAACCAACACTCCCTACTGACTTCTTTTTTTTTTAAATTAAAGACTTTTATTTATTTATTTGACAGACAGAGATCACAAGTAGGCAGAGAGGCAGGTAGAGAGAGAGGAAGGGAAGCAGGCTCCCTGCTGAGCAGAAAGCCTGATGCAGGGCTCCATCCCAGGACCCTGGGATCATGACCTGAGCCAAAGGCAGAGGCTTTAACTCACTGAGCCATCCAGGTGCCCCTCCCTGCTGACTTCTGACCCAGTGCCTGGAAACATGCCCAACCAGTTCAATGCAGAAACAAGTAGAACCTACCCTTCCTGTGGGATCAAATGAGGTGATTATCTGTGAAGTTCGGGGAGGTTCAGAGTTACTATTCCCACGTTACATGCAGTTAAGATAGAAACTATGGTGCTGTGGTGCAAATGCCCACAGCCCCCACCTCATGACCCAGTCATTCACTTAGTAGGTGTCACCAGGCACCTACTGTGTGCAGCACTCGGTAGAGGATAAGGATCAGGCAGACCTCTGTCCCCTCAGAGCTTGCCATCCTTCAGAGCTGTGCCCCAGCAACAGCTACAGCTCAATGTTAGTGCTGGAGCTGCATCCACCAAGAGTCAGACAAGAAGTGGGTGAGAATCTCCCCCTTAACCATGAAGCTCTATAGATCACAAGAATTAATTCCACATCACCATGACAAATGGAGGCAGTGTTGGTGGTGATTTTCCTTACAGAGGAATTTGGAGGGGAAGAAAGGTGAAGAGATCTGCAAAGACACTTGGCAAAAGTAAGCACCTGAGCCAACATTCCCAATTCTCAGCAGCCTCCAGGTAGAGATGTTAGGAAGGACCTATCTGCCCTCTCACCTTATGTTTCCCTGTTGTCTCTCAGTGTTGCCTGTTCAGGCAGGAGCCAAGCATGAAGCATGCTGCTTGTGTCTTCTGCCCTCTGGGCTACTTCTTCATAGACAGAGTCCTCAGCTGCCAGCCCTGCCCCACAGGTAGGTGAGAATAGACTAGGACCTGATGACATTGAGGAAGGACCAACACAGGGTAAGCTAGGAGAGTCCTCTGATTGGCCTGCACCCTCTGGAAATCCAAGGGTCTCTGAGAGGACACCTACCCCTGGGCCCCAGACACACCCACATGGCTTGTAGAGAGTGAAATGGAGGTAACACAGAAGGAAAGAAGTATGCAGAGTGGTAAGGCACATAAGCATCAGAAGATGGTTCAAGTATCAGCTCTCTTCCTTGTATGATGTCTTCCCTGTATGATCTCTTCCTTCCTTATCTTGGCAAAGTTTTACAGTTCTTAGTGTACAAGAGCTGCACATTTGTTAAACTTACCCCAAGTAATTCACGTTTTTGGATGCTATTATAAATGAAACTGTATTCTTTATTTCTATTTCCAAGTGTTGGTAGCTAGTTGTTTGTTTTTTTACTTTGCTTTTTATCATGTTTTTTTAAATTAAATTTTTCTTTTTTAATTTAAATTTTACTTAGTTAACATACAGCACATTATTGGTTTCTGGAGTCAAATTGAATGATTCATCACTTACATACAACACCCAGTGTTCATCACAAGCGCCTTCTTTAATACCCATTGCCCATCTAGTCCGTCCCCCACCCCCCTCTTTCCATCAACTTTCAGTTTGTTCTCTATCATTAAGAGTCACTTATGGCTGGGTCATAAGGTAGTTCTATTTTTAACTTTTTGAGGAAACTCCATACTGTTTTCCAGAGTGGCTGCACCAGTTTGCATTCCCATCAGCAGTGCAAGAGGGTTCCCTTTCTCCATATCCTCACCAACACCTCTTGTTTCCAGAGTTGTTAATTTTAGCCATTCTGACTGGTGTGAGGTGGTATCTCATCATGGTGAAATACACATAACAAAACTTAACATCTTAACCATTTTAAGTATACAACTTAGTGGTATTAAATACATTCATAATGTTGTCCAACTATCACCATCATCCATCTGCATAGTTCTTTTCATTTTGTAAAACTGAAGCTCTATACTCATGAGACAATAATCTCTATTCTCCGTACCCCTAGCCCTTGGCAACCACCGTTCTACTTTCTGTCTCTATGATTTTAACTACTCTAAGTATCAGGTAAGTAGAATCATACAGTATTTGGGTATTTTTGTGACTGGTTTATTTCACTTAACATAATATTCTCAAAGTTCATCCATGGTATACCATATGCCAGAATCTCCTTCTTTTTAAAGGCTGTATAATATTCCATTGTACATATAAACCACATTTTGATTTTTCATTCATCTGTTGAACATTTGAGTTGCTTCCACATTTTATCCACTGTGAATAATGCTATGAACATGAGTATACCACTACATCTTTGACCCTGACTTTTTTATATTGACCTTGCATCCCTCAATCTTACCTGCTTCATTTATTTGTTATAGTAACTTTTGTGTGTAGATTTCATAGTATTTTCTTTTTGTGCAATATGTGAATAAAGACTTTTTAACTTCTATTTTTTCAGTCCATGTGGCTTTTTATTACTTTTTCTTGCCTAGTTAGGCTGTCTATGGATTCTAGTACTAGTTTTCAATAGAGTTGGACATCCTTGCTTTATTTTAGATCTTAAGGGAAAGTTTCCAGACTTTTACCATAACATATGACATTAGTTCTAATTTTTTTCTCTAATTTTTTAATAAATGTTTTTATTTGGGTTGAGGAAATTCTCTTCTATTTCTAGCTTGCTGAGAGTTGTTATCATGGATGGTTATATAATTTTCTCCTTTTTCTGCATTGATTGAGATGAGCATATTATTTTCTTCTTTGTTCTGATAAAATGATAAGTATCATTGTTTTTTGGATGTTAAACCAATCTTGCATTCCTGTGATAAACTCCACATGGTTGTGATATTTTATCCTTTCTACATATTATTGAATTTGATTTGCTAGTATTTTTGTAACAATTTTTACATCTATGTTCATGAAAGATATTAGTTTATAGTTTTCTGATTTTTTATCTGGTTTTGATATCAAAGTAATACTGGTCCCACGAAATTAATTAGAAAGTAGTCCCCATGCCTCAATTTTATGAAAGATTTTATGTAGATTTGGTATGAGTTATTTTATAAGAGTTGTACAGAAGCCAGTAAAGCCACAGGCCTAGAGTTTTCTTGGTGGGAAGGTCTTTAATTACAAATTCAAAAATTTAATAAATTTAAGGCTATTAAAAATTTTTGTTTCTTCTTGTGATGATTTGGTAATTTAAGTCTTCCAAGGAATTTATCTGTTTAGTTGTAAAACTTATTGTCATAGAGTTGCTCTTACTATCCTTTTGGCATATCATCTGTGGTGATTCTGTTTCATTCCTGATATTGGTACTTTGTGTTCTTTCTTTTTTTCTGGATTGGTCTAGTTAGAGTTTTATCAATTTTATTTATCTTTCCAAATAACTAGCATTTGTTTTTATTGATTTTCTTTATTTTTCTATTTCACTGATTACCACTATTATCATATCCTTCCTTTTACTTGCTTCCTAAGATGAAAACAGGTCATTGATTTTACACCTTTCTTGTTTTCTAATATAAGCATTTAGTATATAGGCATTTAAAACTAAAAATCTAAATCTATGCATTGCTTTAGCTATAGCTCACAAAATTTTATGATGTGGGGTTTTTATTACCATTAAAGTTAAAAAGTTTTCTAATTCCCTTCTGATATTTTTTGAATAGTGGATTATTTAGAAGTGTGCTGTTTAATTTCCAAATATTTGGGGCTTTTCTAGATGTCTTACTGATTTCTATTTTAACTCCATTGTGGTCAGAAAATATGTTTTCTAATATTTCAACCTTTTGGAAGCTGTTGGGACTTTTTATAGTTATTTGTGTGACTCTGGGACATTTATTTAAATTTTCCTTAAACCTCTCTTTCCTGATTTCTAAAATGGAGTTGATAATAATCATGACTAAATATACCTACTAAGTAAAGTCATATGTAAAAAGTTCAAATGGTACCTGCTATAGTCAGAACCAAGTTGTTCCTCACATGAAAGCTGGGAACTCTGTGACTAAAAGAGTGGGTAACAGGCCATTAGGTGCCTCATCTCAGAGACAAGAGCTCTCTCAGGATCCTCTGCTGCGCATTGGTAAGGAACCTTCTCTGGCTAGGCACAGGCACAAGCAGTCCCCTGTTCTTCCTTCTTCCCCAGCTTCTGAGTGTTCATTAGCCCCATTACTTCCCATGTTCTTAGAAGTGGTAGCAGGAAAGACAGAGAGAAACAGGCTGGGAAGGGGCCTGGGTAGAGCCATACTTCATTCCAGAACACATAAATGTCAGGTGGAAAGAGATAGAGAGGTCCTCTTGCCCAGCTACCCACCCTCCTCACTGCTATGAGTCCTGCAATCCTTCTGTCTTACATCCACAAAGACTCTCTGGTTTGAAGTGAGTACTCTCTCAAGAGAGGATGCTCAGGGAATCCTATCCCACTCAGGTGTGCACAGATGATGCCATCACTGTGCAAGGATGGTTTGAAGTGACAGAGAACATGAGAGATACAGGGGCCCTGAAGAAAAGAAGGTAATGTGAAATAAGGTAAATCAGAGAATGCCAAGGTCCTAACAACCAGGTCTCCTCAGGGACACGTGGGGTTCTGAAGACCAGGAAAGGAGCATCTCAAAGCATTCATCATTTTTATATTTTTGTTAACTTTAAGACTATGTAAAAAAAAATTTTTTTTTTCAGCAGTAAACTGAGCCATACTTCATTTCTTCAAAAACTCCCTAAACTGTAATGTGGAGAGTACTGAATCAAAGTCGGGACAAGGCTGTTGAAGCTCAGAGAGAAGCACCACTGGCAGTCTGCTTGGCAATGGGTCTGGGAGCCTTCTTGGAGGAGTAGACATAGGGGTCAGGCCCAGAAGGAGAAGAGGTTCAGTCAGTCAGTCAAGGAGGGCAGGGAGAGACCTCTAAGCAAAGGAAGCAGCTTTTTAGAAAAGCGGAGAGCAGAGAGTTTGCTGATCTGATCTCCCTGGCAGTGATGCTACCCCAGGGCTCTGGGCTGCAGCCCCCACAGAGGCCTGCCCTCTCTCAGCTTGCTCTACCCCTGAGGCTTCCCCTTACAGGCCACATCTGCCAAGATGGTGATGTAGCCATTCCATGCCCAGCTGGAAGCTTCAAATGCAAGAGGGAGATATCCCACCCCAACACCAGCTTCTGCTCAGAAGGTCAGTTCTGAATTCTGTCTGCTATTTGCTCAATGGGAAGAGTGATTTGCTGACTTTGCTAATTAGGTGCTCACCCAAAGGCTAAAAGACACTGACTTCATGATGCAGACTACAGCTAGTAGCATGTGCAGGCCCTGATAGGGGTGAACATCAGGAAAGCCACACTCAGAGGCCCCATTTGGCCCCCAGGTTTGGGTGTCTGTGCTTAGCTGGGAAAACCAGGACCTGTGCAGGAAGTTCAAAGGCAGCCCACATTGTTCAACATAAAGTGTAAAGGACCTGCAGCTCATAATGCCCTCTGAGCTTCAGAAGTCAACTAAGTGGCTTGGGTCACACAGCATGAGGTCCCAAACTCACATTTGTCTCATTACTCTGTACCACCCCAAAACACCCTGAAGTCCACACGGATGGATGTTGTACAAGTTTTAGAAGCAAGAGAAAGAAAAAAAAAAAGCAAGAGAAAGAAACACCAGGGACAAACTCCTCACAGCCTCCATTTTGCCCAGTTCTGAGGCTGTTAACCAGAGACAGGACTAAGTCCTTGGTAAACGGTTCGAGGAAACAGATTTCTGTAACAGAGTCTCTCAGCTACTTTTCTGTGATGTTCTGAAGCTACCAACTCCCTGGGCCATTCCTCAGAGCCATACAGAAAGCACGTTCCCCACTCAGTGCTGATGCTCCCTCTGCAGGCCAGGCCAAGGCCAGTGCCCATTGGAGGCCAGCCTCTGGAAGACAGGGCCAAGCTGGGCACTCAGGGGAGACAGCTGGGTAGGAAGGACCCATTTCCTCCACACATCCCAGGAGATGGAGAGCAAGGGGCAAAAGTGTCAGCCGCACCACCCGTGGTCAGACACTAACTCCCCTACCAGGAGCCTAAGTTCCTACTGGAGGGCAGAGTAAGGGCAGCAGTCGTCCCACGCTGGGACAGAGCCACAGACATGGCAGGGAACACATGGCAGCCTCCAAGAATAATCAATGTAGGTCTGATGTGAGTCAGAGAAGCCTGAAACTTTCATTTCTCCCAGGGGGTGTTGAAACTGTGATGCTGTGACGTTGAAAGAAGAACTCACTGAGAACAGCCATGTGCCCGGTGCTGTGCGGGGCTCTGTCACATTGTACACTGCTGTCACAGAAAGCTTGGGAAGCTGTGTGGTTGTGATTCCACTCTATAGAAAGGAAGATGGGAGATAGAGAAATAGGGAGGCTCCCTATCGCAGCCATCCACGGACTGTGCCACTGAGGCAGTGAGGGCTCCATGGAACCGTCAGCACTGAGAGCAAGGCCACTAGTGTCTGCACGGAGGGGAAAGGAGCCCCCCACTCAGCACCTCGGTAAATGGGGATGACAGTCCTGCTTCCTGCACTCCCAGGCCCATGGGATGATCAGGTCTACAAGGGCCTGGCAAGTATTCACTGCTTTTCTTTTGAAGCCAGCTGCCCAGGTCCTTCAGAGAGAACTAGAGTGATGAGGGCCGTTCTGTCCCCAGTTCTCAGCCAGTGTCTGCAGTGCCCAGCAGGATACTTCTGTCCCACCGGAGCCACCCACCCCATCCCGTGCCAGCCAGGCACATTTAGCCCGAATCCAGGCCAGGATGAAGCCACAGACTGCATTCCATGTCCAGAAGGCAGGGCTTGTACCCAGGCTGGACTGACTCAGCCAGATGCAACCTGCACACCGGGGTAAGGATCTATGACTCCTATGACTTCTCAATGATAGAGGTGACTATGTTGGGGCTCAGGGTGCTACCACCATTCAAGAGTCAGACCCTCAGGTGCAGGTGAGGCTTTGGCAAACATCCGCCCCCCTCAATGTCCTGGGAGGGCCCCTGCCTCCAGATCAGGGCTCGGTGTCACACCAGCCTAGGGCTCCTGGACCCTCCCCAGGAGTACTGGGGCCTGAGCATGAGCAGGAAGCAGCTGGGTGACTCCTGGCTTTTGCATGGGAAGAAAGGAGCATGGGGAGATTACTGTGCTAAAGTCACAGGCCAGCAGGCACACATTTGATTGTCCAGGCTATTGGGCTCTGTCCAGTGGGTACTCCCTGGTTGTCATAGGTATGCATGCCCTGTGGGCTCCTACAGCCCCCATGCTCCCACCCACGCCTGCCCGCCTGGGATATTCAGCAGCCGCAGCAACCTCTCCGACCTGTCACAGTGTGAGATCTGCCCTTCAGGACTAGCTTGTCCAAGGGGTGAGTGAAAATGGGGAAAGGCAACCCTGCTACCTGTTGGACCCTGCCTTTGGGTGAAAAACCATCTCCACTCTGAAGCAGGAAGGCCAGGAAAATAGACCCTGACTCACAGCCGCTTGTTTGCCCACAAAGATCATGGTTCACCTTCCCTTAGGGATGGGACCACAAAGATCACTCTGAGTTCCCACCATGCTGCTTCAAGTAGCTTCTGGGCCCCTGCTGACCTAGATGCCCTTTTCCCCAGTGCTCGGGCCTAGCCCACACCCCTGCCACCTGCCAGAGGGAGGTAGCTGGGGGGGCTGCTGTTCCTCCAGGTCTAGTTCAGGATTGTGTTTACAGGAACTGGGAGTCTGAACTGGCCCCCCATCCCCTGCCCAGTTGGCCACTATTGTCCTCTGGGCACCAAACAGCCGACACAGTTCCAGTGTCCCCCAGGCACCTGGAGTAGCCAGACCGGACTGACAGCTGTTGAGGAGTGTGCGCCCTGTCCCCGGGGCTGGTTCTGTAGTGGTGGCGCCCAGCTGCCCTCGGGGACATGCAAAGCTGGGCATTACTGCCCTCGAGGTGAGTGGGGCCTGGTTTGTCCCTGGCAAGGGCACCGGTTAGTGCCAGGAAAGGCATGGGCCAGCCCAAGGTTAGATTTCAGGAGAACCTTCCTGAGAGGAGGACCAGGACTGGTGAGCTGCTGAGCATCCTGACTGTGGATTCACAGTGTGTCTCAGCCCAGACAAGTCTGATCCTGGGTGAGTGGGATCCCCTGCTCCCTGCCCCTTCCCTCGTGGCCTCTATTGGAGAACTATCTGCAGGGAGTAGGGTGAGAAACTTCAGTGCCTTGGTAATGCAGCTCTGGCCTCCCTCTTTCCTCCTGAGACCCCTTTCCTTCTCTCTGAAACAGGTACAATGTGGGGCACTCAGTTCCCTTGCCCAGCAGGCACCTACAGCTCTCAAGCAGGCATTGGCCAAGTGGAAGACTGTCTGCTCTGTCCCCCAGGGGCCTTCTGCCCCAGTGGTGCCCCCAAGCCCATGCTCTGCCCACGGTAAGGAAGGCTGAGGGGTATGACTGCTCTTGAAGTTCCCACATGTTTATTAAGTACAGGATGTCCCAGGCACCCAAGGGTTTATAAAGAGACATGAGGGCCTAGCCTGCCTCAGGACCTGGCAGCTTTATTGGGACAGGGCGTAGGATCAGCATAGGCAAGGGCCAGGGCTCAGGGACGCAGCATGGAGAGTTGGAATGGGGCCCACTCCCACTCCCCAGGGCCCTAGATACTGAAAGAGAGACAACTGACTCGGATGGAGTCGGTGAGGAAGTGCCCACACCCCAGTGGAGAAGCTGCTTCAGAACAGTGCACCTCAAGGGCCAAACATTCTGGAATTTAGTCCCAGCTGAAGTCTGAGTAGGTATCATTTGGCCCAGGCTCTGGGGTCCTCTGCTGATTTGGCTGCTTTATGAAGATATGCCCTTAATTACTCTGGTCAAAAAGTAAAACTTAAAAGCATTTTTCTTATTTAAAAAGGTAATATATGTTCTTTGTGAAAAAAGTGAAAATAGCAGTAATCAAAATAAGTAGATTTCAGGTCAAATACAGATTTCAATGTAAAAAAATTATAAAATTAGGGAACAAAATATAAATGGGCGTTTATAAAATCTGAGAGAATGGAAAATCTAAGCATGACATGAAAGGCAGAACTAATTGAGGAAAAGAACACAGTATATGAAGGCAGTTATTTCAAGCTTCTGTTCTTCATCAGCATCATGGACAAAGTTAAAAGATAAACAATAAAGCAGGGAGATATTTTCAATATGAATGTCAGGCCCAACATCCATCTACTTACTACCTTATTATATAAGGGCCATTACAAATCAGTTCAAATAAGACAGAGAAAGAGAGAGAGAGATCAAGAGACACAACAGACCACACCAGCAGAAAAACATAAGTGAAGTAGAGGAATAGAAAACTTTTTGTTTGTGTTTAAGTTTTTAATTAAATCCAATTAGTTAACATATCGTGTAATATTAGTTTCAGGTGTACAATATAGTGATTCAACACTTCCTTACAACACCCTGTGCTCATCACAAGTGCCCTCCTTAATCCCCATCACCCGTTTAATCCATCCCCTCTCCCACCTCCCCTCTGGTACCCGTCATTGTCTTCTCTATAGTTAAGAGTGTCTTTCTTGGTTTGCATCTCTGTCTTCTTTTTTCTCCTCTGCTCATGTTGTTGTTTTTTTTTAATTCCACATATGGGTGAGATCATATGGTATTTGTCTTTCTCTGACTGATTTATTTTGCTTAACATAATACTCTCTAGCTCTATTCATGTCATTGCAAATGACAAGATTCAATTTTTTTACGGCCGAGTAATACTAATATTCCATCATATATATAGATATATATGGGATAGATATAGATATAAATATATAGATATATATATCACATCTTCTTTATCAATCAATGGACACTTGAACTGTTCCTACAATTTGGCTATTACAGATAATGTTCATAACATTGGGGTGCATGTATCTCTTTGAATCACTATTTTTGAAGAACCTCATGCTGTTTTCCAAAGTGGCTACACCAATTTGCATTCCTGCCAACAGTGCAAGAGTGTTCCTTTTTCTCCGCATCCTCACCAACACCTATTGTTTCTTGTGTTGATTTTAGCCATTCTGACAGGTGGTATCTCATTGTGATTTTTGATTTGTATGTCCCTGGTGATCAGTGATGTTGAGCATCTTTTCATGTGTCTGTTGGCATCTGTAAGTCTTCTTCAGAAAAATATCTATTCATGTCTTCTGCCTATTTTTAATCGAATTATTTGGGTTTTGGTGCGTTGAGTTTTTATAAGTTCTTTATATATTTTGGATACTAGCCCTTTATCAGATATGTAATTTGCAAACTTGTAATAGAAGCACAGTTAGCCCATAAGCCTGGTTTTAAAATATCGCTCAATGCACTGCTCCATCTAGGCCACATTTAGGGCCACACCAACCACATCTTTGGCATGATCCAGGGACTTACAGCCAGGATGGGTCTTGGCCCTTAAATCCTGAGGGTAAGCCTGGGGGCAGGAGAGGTCTCCTGCCTTCCACCAGTGGTGACCCCAGGAAGGCTGTGGGCACCCACTCTCCTCACTTTCTGCTTCTCTTCCAGGGGAACCTCCTGCCGGAGTCCAGGTGCAAGGCTGCCTGTGGCCTGTGTCCTATGCCCTATAGGTCACCACTGCCCTGAGCCAGGAACTGCCACTCCACTGCCGTGTGGTGCTGGCAGCTTCTCTGTAAGTGTTCCCAGAACAGACTCCATCCCTTAGAGGGCCCAGAAGTGGGAGGATCCTAAGGTCAGGGAGGTGGGAAGATGGCTGGGGAAAATGGCCAGTGCAGCCTCCGTCCCTGGCTCCCTTACTCCAGGCATTGATGACCTGGAGACTGAGGCAGATGCTCAGAGAGCACCTCCATCTTACTGGCATCTTCCTGGCTCTGAATCCCTCCTGTGCCCTGACCTCCTCAGAAAGAGAGGCACACACACAGCCTGGAGTCCCAGGCAGCAGCTGTCCCAATTCAATTCTACATGTATTCTGAGTGCCTGCTATGTTGCCAGGCCTGGCCCAAGGGTTAGAGGGGTGGAAAGAAACCAACCTTATTGCCTATTGCCAATCCCCCTTGCAGGGTCCAGGCCATCTCTGGTGCCAGGAGTGTCCAGAAGGAAAGCTCTGCAACCAGACAAAGCTGGCTAGTCCCACAGCATGTCCACCTGGGCACTACTGCCCAGCTGGGGGCCTGCTGTCCATCCCCTGTCCCATGGTGAGAAGCTCCCCTCAGCCCTCTTGGCATCTCTTCACTTTTGCCTGCAGGGCTCTGGAGTCATCAGCCCTGTACCCCAGCCCTGCCTGGTTGGGATGGAGGATGATCCTTCACTGTGACATGGCCATATGTCACCCCTCTGCCTCCTGCCCCACGCAGATGAGGAGCACTGGACTCCCTTTCTTGAGGCTGGTTTCTAATAATGGTGCAAGATCAGAGGTCACACTGGACAAAGCAACCCAGGCTTGTTTGGGGGATGGGGTACAACACAGGAAGAAGTAGGGAGGAGCTCCAGAGCTAGGAAACTGAGGCTCAGGTGGAGCTCCCAGCAGGGGTGGGGGCTGGGGGGACAGCCATTGTTCTCTAGCCTCCAGCCTCCAATTACCTCACTCCCTACTGCAGCGATGGCTTCCTCTCCCCAAGATATACACACCTCTTCAAAGGACCTGGTGTCCTCTATTTTCTCTTCCTGCCTGCTATCAAAATTTGCTGGGAATTTCCAACATTCTTCCCTGGGTGGATGTCTTGCCATCAAACACTTTTGGTCTATCAAAAACTAAATCCCACTCATTCTTAGGAGTGTCTCAGAGGCTGGGTTCTTTAAGTAGGCCATCTCCTCCCCACAAGCCCTGTCTGTCCAGGGCGAGAGTAGAGACACCCTGCTCTGCTCCCTTCCTGGCAGAGCAGCCAGCCTGGCCAGCCCTGGAACTCCACTCTGGCCTTCAGGCTCTTGACCTCCGTAG
Organism: Mellivora capensis; assembly: GCA_004024625.1. Classification (NCBI taxonomy): domain Eukaryota; kingdom Metazoa; phylum Chordata; class Mammalia; order Carnivora; family Mustelidae; genus Mellivora; species Mellivora capensis. The sequence continues at coordinate 31,908 of PISX010014032.1, read as the reverse complement.
CATCCTTCTCTCTGCCCAGGGCACTTTCTGAGAGGCCCCAGGGGCGGTCCGTGTGGAAGACTGCCAGCTGTGTCACCCTGGGACCTTCTGCGGTCGAACAGGCCTGGCCAAGCCCCAGGGGCTGTGCAGTCCTGGGCATCACTGTGGGCCTGGTTCCAATACCTCCTCTCCGGTGAGTGCAGACCCTCCTGGGCCTCACAGAGGCAAGACTGGTCTAAGCTCAGAGGCCTGGGTCAGGGTCGGGGGACACCAGCATCTACCTTTAGGGCCCACTGCCTAGTGGGGTGACAGAGTACCCCCAGGAAGATGGGATGAAACCACTGCAGAAACAAAGTTGGAAGAACCACAACCATTAAATACAGCCTATAAAAATGAGAAAGGGCAAAAGTATCTAATGTCAGTTTCCAGCTTCCACCTCAAAAGGCACCAAATACAAATAAGCTAGGGAAAGGCACAGCAGGGCTGATAATTAAAACACACGAAGCAAAGCCATTTCTGGACAATATGTATCTATTAGTCATCAAAAGTCAACACACCTGCCCTAAGAAGGCACTGCTAAGGAATAGAGTCCACTTCTGTGGGCTGCACCTATAGGGCCAGGCTCCTGGGCAACTATAGCAAGGCATGTAACAAGGGTCTCAAGGCAGTTCATGACCTTTGATCCCACAGCTTCCACGTGGGAAAGAACATGAAAGGAAAAAAAGTCATGTATTTAAAGATGTTAGAGATGTGTAAAACACCACACATTTTAATAGCAAAACCAAAACGCAAAGGAAATACCTAGGCACAGACATGGCATAGCAGCCCCACGGGATACTAGGTACCACTAACAATGACAAGTAGGTATACTGTTGACACACAGATGACTGAGAGATGATAGAGCGAGCAGACAGACAAGTCAAGCTGTGTAGCAGCACTTTCCCCGCAAATAAGCAGAGAAGTAGGATTATGGAGGCTATTTAACATTAAAATTTGTTTCATTTTTCTGAAAGCACTTCCTGGAGGGAGGTGTAAGTGCAGGTTGCTGTGCGCAACTGAGCCGGAGTGGCTGGCTGAGTGAGGCAGTCTTCCTCGGAGAGGGGTTCAGAAGGATGAGGAGGGAGCCCAGTGGAGAGGACCCCCTTGTTCTCAACTTTAAAGCTACAACAGGACCCTCTTCCTCCAGGAGGGCCTCCCCTTTGGTGACCTCTGCCCTGCTGGCCATTTCTGCCCCCCTGGCACCAAGGACGCCAGGCAGAGGCCCTGCCCAGTTGGCACCTGGAATGTAGAGAGAGGGGCACAGGACCTGAGCTGGTGTCTTCCCTGCCCGCCTGGGCTCTTCTGTGCTGCAGCAGGCCAGGCTGCCCCCACGGGCCCATGTGCACCAGGTGAGGGTGCCCACCTCTCTCTCAATGGCCTGGCAGGAGGAGAACCAAGCAGAGGGTAGTCAGGCCTGCCATCTGGTCTCTGGCCCTAGGGCCATGGCTCCTGAGGCAGAGACATGTTAGAGAGAGCCTAGGGGAAGTGTGCCCAGGTCATTGAGGCTGGGATTGGCCAAAATAGGGGGGAGGCAGGCTGGAAGCTACTAAGTGGGGCTTCCAGATGTGGTGGGAATGCACAAGACTTTTAGATTTTCCCAGCCCCTGAGGCCTAGATGAAGGGGAAGGAGAAAGAGAAGAAGGGTCATGTCTGAGGGAGGGCAGTAATATTCCAGAGGCTAAGGAAGAGATTCCTGCCTGATTAGCCAAGAAAGGCCCGGAGATAGTCATTAAGAAGGCCTATCGCCTCGTCTGTGATATGACTTCCCCCCAAGGGCCTGCAGGTTGTGGGGCTCCGTGTACAATAGAATTCCATGGGCTCACTGGGGAGTAAAGTTTAGGCCCAGACAGATGAGAGGTAGGCACTCTGCTCTGCTATCCTGCCACCTACCTCAGATGTTCATTCAAAGAGACCTAAATTAATAACTCATCAGGGACATGAACAGGGCCTGACCCCTTCAAAGCCATTGTTAGTCGGGCAGGACCCTCGTGGATGCGAAGGCAAGAAGCTGGGTTCCAGCACCGTAAAACAGACCAGACTGCGTGCTTTCTCTGCTTCCAGGATATTACTGCCCAGGAGGGGCATGGATGCCGAGACCTCTCAGTGGCCCATGGGAAGACCTTAGCCCTGTGGGCCACATCTGCCCTGAAGGCTCGCTGGAGGCCTCTCACCTCAGCCAGATGGGCAGCACAGCAATAGATCAGGTATTTGGCTGGCTTGGGAACCACCTATGGCATAGACAGGCAGGGCCACAAGATGACACAGCAGCTTTACTTTCCAGGCCAAGAGAGGCACCAGGAGAGGACCTGTTCCCCTGGTCCTTACTGCCCCCGGGGCATTGACCACTTCCCCTTGCCCTGCCCCCAGATCATACCCAGTCCATGGCAGGGCTGGCCATGTTTTGCAATTGAGGAGACAGAAGGGGGCAGTTGGGATGTCTCCTGGGGAGACAGGTAAAAGCTGTGTTTTGGGGCCTGAGGAGCAACAGGTCACTGGAAACCTCTCCCTGCTGGCCTGCAATACAGGAGGCCCTGTGAATAGTGATCAAGGACAGGGACTTTGGGCTGTGCAGAAGCCCAGTACACCACTCCTTGCTGTGGGTGGGAAATCACTTAAATCAGGTTCTTCATGTGCCTGATAGGAATACAGATACAGAAATTTGTAAGACTGAGGTAAAAATTAAATAAGACAGAGCATGGGAAGGACAGTAAATGAATGTTTACCTTGACTGAGGCTAAAAAGTGGCTAAAACACAGGAGAGCAGATTCTATGAAGGAGACAAGGGGCTTAGCATGGACTGGGTAAGTGAGGACATACACTCGGTAACACTCGTGTCTTTGGCCCAGAAGTGACAGGATGGGACTGGGCATCCTGCAGGGCAGGCAGAGCAGGGACTCCATTTGACACCCCTCTTCAGAGGGTGGGAGTGTCTGTGGTGCACAGTCTGTGGCTGTACTCATGTCCCTGGGGCAGCATCAGGAGACCTTCTGGGCAGGGTAAGTTAAGTGTGGAGCTAAATAAGGACAACCATAAATCACAAGTCATGGAACCTCCAGGCTGGAGGAGCCTCAGGGAACAGGACTCCCTCCATGTCCTTCTTCCAATAATGATATTGGGCCTGGCTGGTGGAGTGACCCATCCAAGGCCTGCTGCGGTCTGGTGTCTCCCAAGGCTCTGTCATCATGACGATGGCATCACCCGTGAGGATTCTCCAGGCCATGGCGACACTCTAGGACTGCGCTGTGGGATGAGCACCAGCCCAGCACCTCTACCCCACCTGTGGATCCAGGGGTGACCTAGGGATGAGATCATGGGGTCCAGAGGCTGACAGAAACATTCCCCAGCCCCAGCATTCCTTGGTCCCAACAAGGCCCATCAAAGTACACTGTTCATCCTCCCCTTGTTACATCAGTATCCTTAGGGTTGTGGAGACAACTCTCAGGCAAGCTATAAGAACGCGATGTTTAAAACTCTGTTACTCTGCCTTTCTCCCCACTGGAGGCTACCTGTTTCGGAAGTATGACATGAAGCTGTGCAGCACTCCATGTTTCCTATGCTCACACCCATGTACACAGGCACACAAACACATGTTTCCATAGGCACATCTTCCAGTTTACAGGCAGTTACAAAAATGGGTTCACACACTATAATTTCTTTTCTCTTCTTCTACCTGTACGAGAGCCCTCTTCTTCTTAGAGTTCATCTTCAGCATTTTATGTGGTCTGTGAGCTAACCTTAAGGGGACATAATGGTACAAATAGAAGTGACAAACTTGGCCAAGCTGGGAACAGGTTTCCAAAACAAATGTCACAGAGACCTGTGTTCAATGATCTAGGCTCTCCTTCTCAAGCTAGATATGAAGCCCCCAGTTTTCTCATTCTGTCCTGTGCCCACCTTTTTTCAGGATAGACAAATGCTGGCACCCCTGTACTTTCTCTCCAACTTTGGGTCCGCCTAGATAACTTCCAATTAATTTGGAAGGGGTCACATCTCAGGACCCCAGCCCCACACCTGAGACTCCACCCACTGCCCCAGCAGGGAGCCAGGACTGGACAGAACCCTGGACTTGAGCTGCCTGGGCAGTCAAGGGTGATGGCACTCTAACTTTTAATCTCTACTGCTTCATTTCAGGAACTATTCTCTTCAGAGGGTGGGCAACGTGGGGATTGCTGAGTGAGTGGCTTTGGGCTGGGGAGGAGCTGCTTTGTTATCTCGCTCACTTCTGACTTTGGGCAGGAGACGAAGTCACCCACCAGGAGAGATGCATCCATGCCATGGCAGGGGGGCCCTGTCCTCCAGGCCACTTCTGTCCAGTGGGCACAGGGGTGCCCCTGCCCTGCCCTGTGGGCACCTTCTCAGATCGGTGAGTGCCACTGTCTCCAAGCCCATGGGGTGAGCCCAGAGCTGTCTTCCTCCTGGTCTTCCTTCTACACTGACCATCTCCCTAGCAGCATCTCTCCACCACAGAGGAGCATAAGGCCTTACAGAGCAGGACTCCCACCTGGCCTGTGACCAGCAGAGGAGGGACAGAGAGGTTGCTGGCCAGAATGAAGGCAGGTAACATGGGCTGCTGGGAGCTTGAGAACATTCATGCCTAAGAAAGCAAAGCCATTAAGAATCCCGTGCACCTGCCTGGGTCTCATTTGAGAGTAAAGCCCCACCTCCCCACCTTTAGGAACCTCCCAACCCCCAAGAGAAGGTACCCAGAGCAAGGGGACAGCTGTGGAGCCAGTGGCTGAAGGGCTGTTGGATGTTCTGCCTATTGCTGCCAGACCAAAAGTCTGTGGCCCAGGACAGCCTGAGTTGAATTGGGATTAAGATGGAAAAGGATGGGGCACCTGGGTGGCTCAGCTGATTAAGCATTTGACTTCGGCTCAGGTAATGATCCCAGAATCCCGAGATCGAGGCCCTTGGACTCCCTTCTCAGCAGGGAGTCTCCTTCTCTCTCTCCCTCTGCCCCTCCCCCCGATTGTGCTTTCTCTATCTCACTTGCTCTCTCTCTCTAAAAAATCAAAGCTTTAAACAAACAAACAAAAAAAGATGGAAAAGGACAACTGTACCCAGGTGCCTATGTTGGGGAGTGGCAGGGGAAGAAAAAGACCTGTCACACTCTCCTTTAGGCATCTGTCAGACTGTGCCGCGGATGCAGGAAGAATCCCAGGGAACCTGAAGAAGGAGATGCAAAGCAGCCCCAGAAATGCATGTCCCTTGCCAGGATGCTCCTCCTGGTCCCACTGATGCCCAGGTTTCTCTCTGTCTTCCCAGGATGCTTCTCTCCATGGCATCAGAGTGCCTGTCCTGCCCCCCTGGCCATTTCTGTGGTGCATCTGGACTCACTGCTCCCTCTAGACCCTGTTCCCCTGGCTACTTCTGTCTGGAAAGAGCCTCCTCCCCAATCCCAGCAGGTACGGAGTCTCTCAGGATGCGCATGGGCCCTGCACTGGTCCGATGCCAGAGGTAGATGGGCACTCTGATTATGAGAAGTGACTGGTTGTGGGGCAGTTTAAGGTCAGAGGCGGAGGGTGTGAGCAAGCAGGGCCTGGAAACGATCCTCTGCCAGAGTGTTTCAAGGTCTGACCATTATTCCTGGACATGCTGGCTTCCTGTCCTTATGCCCGCAGTGGCATTTCCCACAGTTGGCTCACTGCCTCTGAACTGTGGTCATTGGGCTTTTGTCACATCTGTGTTTCCAAGCCCACCTTAGCCCCATCAAACCTCCTCAGTCAGAACCCCACTGACCCAAAGATGGAAACGTCATAGATTTTCAGGGATGTGAGAAGGGAAACCTGGGGGCTTCTGGAGACCAGCCAGCAAGTTCCAGAATGGTAGCCTGTGGGGCACTAAGAGGTGAGCTGAGTGTGGTCCTCATCTCTCATGGGGCTGGAGACAACACCTTGTGGGGAGGTGGGGTGCAAGATGAGCTCCCAGGGAAAACTCTCTCCACCCATGTTCTCAGAGGATGCTCTCTATTCCCTGGGGACATCTGAAGGGGGAGGGAGGGCAGTATGCACACCGCACTGAGCTGCAGCTTTGGTGAGGGCCATTGCACCTGAGCCAGGTTCTCAAGAACTTCCATCTGAGGCAAAAATCCAGCTCCCAGATGGAGGGTTAGGTTCAGGGGAGTTGGGTGGGCAGTAAGAGAGCAGGGACTTGGTGGGGATTATAGGAGGCATGGGGGATGCTCGGCCGGGATAATTCACTAAAAAGAGAACCAACCATCCTGGTTTATTACAACTACACATAAAATCTATGCTTTCTAAATCCATTTTATTGGAAAATAAACAATCGCATTGTGTATCCTCAAAAGAAAAAATCAAAAGATTTTTGTCCAAAAATGGATGAAGCACAGAGAGATGTCAGTCACACACAGCAATTACCATGCCAGGACACCATCCCCAGTAAAACTGGATCATTAGTCCTGCCCACCTATGAAAGAGGGATTTTCAAGGCTCCAGTAATATAACATATGTATTAACTGTATGCTCTTCAATCTGGAAGATGCTGTACAAGTGTTATTTACCAACCTTCTTTCTTTCTAAAACCCTGGAACCTCTGCCCCAAGCCCAAGTCCACGTTTGGTCCCAGTGGCACTGCCCAAGTCTCCCCAGGCTCCAGTCTGCTCAGTAGTAACTGGGCCTGCACTCCTCACTCAGCTTCCTTCCTTTTCTCAGGTCATTCACATCTGGGGGGGGCCCTGTCCCCGAGGCCACTTCTGCCCCAGTGGAACTGGCCACCCTCAGCCTTGCCCTGCTGGCTCCTATAGCAACCTGACCGGCCAAGCCTCCTGCTTCCCCTGCCCTGCCGGCTACTATTGCCCTGAGAACATCACCACCTACAGCGGGCACCCCTGCCCCGATGGCTTCTACTGCCCCAGAGGTGAGTGCCTGGGCCACAGCTCGAAGAGGCAAGGCCAGTAGCAGGGGGCTGGTACAGGTGCCCAGGGGTGAGATGGGGCTTGGGGCTTGCTGCTCGGGAAACAACAGCAACTAAGGATCACGCAGATGTAATCACTCTGCTTCTGAGACATTCCCACAACCTGTCCCAAAGGCCCAGGGAAGGACTGGATCCTTCCAGGTGGCTGAGCCCAAAGCAGCTGGTCTTGAGCAGCAAATTTCATGTCTTCAGCTTTACCTTTAAAATTATGAGAGTTTTACTTTCTGTTCCATACCATAATCTGTTGGCTAAAAAATAAAGATTTAAAATTACTGATCCTACAAATTTTGGGCCACCTGCTTTTCAATAGAGTTGACCATCAAGAAGAAGAGTCCTGCATAGTCTATGGCTTTGTGGACCCTGGGCCTGGGAACACACAGCCTGGGAAGCCCGATATAAGCAGCTGGTGAGGGAGGGGCTCCTGTGGCTCAGGCCAGAAGTTTGCTATAACAGGCCCTGCCAAGGAGTTCCAGGAGCAGCAAGCAGCAGGGCCTCCCTCCCCAGCCTTGGGCCAGCTGGAATCCCTCCTCTGAACTTTGCTTTTTAGGCACCAAATACACCACACAGTTCCCCTGCCCTCGGGGCTACTACAACCCAGACCCACTGACCCAGAGCCTGGACAACTGCCTGCCTTGTCCCCCAGGCTACTACTGTGGGCAAGAGAATCTGACCCAGGCCTCTGGGCCCTGTGATGCAGGTGCGTTTCCCAAAACACCCTAAGAAGCTCCCACCTACCCCTGTGCTTCCTACTTCTGAACCTGGACCTGGGGTGACCCGGACTATCTCCTGGAACAGCTACTGGGAGGGGTAGGCCTACAGTCTGGGTGAGCTCAGCCTTTGAAACCCACCCCTACCCCGCCAGTCTGGTCACTACCAACCCTCCTGCCCCACTGCCTACCTTTCTGTGCTTGTCTCCACCCCAGGCTGGTTCTGCGTGTCAGCAGCCTGGACCTCCCGCCCCTTCGATTTAGACAACTACACCAGCACCAATTGCCTGTGCCCAGCTGCGGCGACAGGGGGAAAGTGCCCATCTGGATCCTTCTGCCCCAAGGGTACCCCAGAACCCATACCCTGCCCACCAGGCTCTTTCTGCGCCACCTCTGGTAAGAATCCTGGAGATCTCTCTGGCCGCTGCACTGTGACCCAGGCTTGGAGATGGTGAGAGAACTAGTGGGAACCCCAGCCTTCTCCCCAGCCTTGTGAGTGCAGACATGAACCCCTCTTTCCCTCCGTAAATGAGAACTGATGCCTGCACCTACCTAATGGGATGGTGGGCCTGGCATGCTCACAGGCCAGTCTGTGCTGACATACACTTGTTGCTGTCATGGTTGAGGGAGCACAGGTGGGTCATCGCAGAATAGCATGGGAAGGGCAGGTCTCTTCAGGAGGCAGGGCTCGGTGGCCCCTCGCTCATGCCCTTTCACTGGTCTCCATGTCTGAGTGACTTCCTGAGCACCTACTGTGACTCAGTGCTATTGGTCACTGGGGACCCAGATGTGAACCAGACTCTTCCCGCCCCAGCTTTCAACCACCCTCAGATGGTAGAACACAGTGAGGCCAAGAGCCCAGCCTATGCACAGATCTCAGCTCTGCTACTACTGGTAATGCCTCGGGCCCTCTGTGGGATGAGAGTGGTACCTGTACCATGAGCCTGGGTAGAGAAGAGAAGGAGATGGAGCAATCCACATAGGCTCAGCCACTGCTGTGACTCTCAGTCCTCTGGGGCCTGACACTGCACGAGGAACCCCGTCTGTCTGCATAACGAGTCTACTCAGCCCCAGCCCGGCACCACCTCTCACCTCCAGGACTGCCCACTCCCAGCGGGCCCTGCCAGGCTGGCTACTTCTGTGCTGAAGGAGCAGTGTCCCCAGCTCCAGAGGACGGGCTGACAGGGGCCCCCTACCCCCCAGGAACCTTCTGCCGTGAGTGTCTCTAGGGGCCCCACTCTCAGCCTGATGTGCCCTCCCACCCAGAGGTCTGCTAAGAGATCACATTGATCACATTCCTCAGTTTTTGTCTGGACCCTGGGGCACCTGGGAAGAGGCCAGATGGAAAAGGTGTGCCATGCATGGTCCAGCCAACAGCCAAGGGGAACTGCAGAGGGGCATGGTTAACATATACTTGGGATGATTGCTGTGGTTCGAATTGTTTGGTATGAACAGAAGTCAGCGGCTGTGTCACACCAGGATTCTCATTAGCCGTCAGTGGTATGAGCCCTGATGAGGTAATTCCGGCTACAAGTGAAGGGCGGGGTCCCTGTATGTCATCAAGGGGCAAGGGAGCTGGGCTTCGGGGATGTTGGCAGAGGCAGATCTTACAATCAACACCATGGTGGGCCCTGCCCCATCTAGGAGGCTGGGCCCACACCTTCTGCCTTGAGATCCTACTCCCTGGACCTGTGGCGTCCTCTTAGCCAGGCCATGCTGCCTCCCTGTGTCCTCAGCTGCAGCATCACACAGGCCAACACCATGTCCTGCGGGCACCTTCTCCAGCCTTCCAGAGCAGACCATGCCAGGTCTGCCCACGAAGCTTCTACTGCAAGGAGGCTGGTCTCCAGGCCCCCAGCGGGCAGTGCCCAGCAGGTGAGAGGCAGTAAAGATCTTCAGGTACCAGCAAAGGGACAAGGCCAGGAGGGAGAGCTCCACAAGGGCCGCTGTCTGCGTCCTGAGCTCCACAGCATGGTCCTTGAGGCAGGAGACCTGCTATGACCAACTGCCTTCATGGAGGGGATAGTTCTCCTGAGTGTCCCTCACTCCTGGCCAGGTTATTACTGCGACTCGAGTGCTGGGCCCATCCAAGACTTCAGCCTGTATCCTTGTCCTCAAGGCTATTTTTGTCCCCTGGGCACAGCTGTGGCCACACTCCACAGGTGCCCAGTGGGTACTTATGGCCCTCGGAGGGGACTAAGGAGCATCACTGAATGCCAGCTGTGTCCCGCTGGCAAATTCTGTGCACTGGCAGGGCTCATGGCACCAACAGGTATGTCCTGGAGGGCAGAAAAAGAGTCAGGCAGTGGGTGGGCCTGACTGGCGGGTCCCAGAGCAGGCTGAGGAGGAGATGCACTGGGGAGAAACTACATGGACCTGGATCACTGGTGAAAATGGTGGCAGAGCAGCAGGATTTGTTGGACAAAGATTCCCCTACCTTCCCAAGACGTCAGGAATACTGTGTTCCCCCACCCCACCCCAGAAAGTCCGGAGGTACGAGATGAGGCCTCGGTGTCTAGTTTTAAAGAGCTTTCCAGGTGATCTGATTTCACCATGAATTGGGAGTCCTTTCATCAAGGTACACATGTCTCAAAGTAGAACCACACCCCAGCTGCCCATGTCAGCACTGAGTCCCCACCAACACCGTGGGCAGGGGCCCTTGTACAGGGTCTTTAGCATCTCTGCCACCAACCCCCCACCCCCCGTTAGCTGATTTGGGTAGGGGGAAAAAGGAGGGTGTCACTTTCTTGGGTGTTGTGTGGCTTCCCTGTGAAATGACTGGAAATGTTTTGATCGATAAGGAAAATCCAGGCCTAGCAGTTGGCAGTCTCTGAGGAGGGCAAATCTCAGACTTGTCCATACCTCACAGTCTCTTTGACCTGGAAACTTGGTACTAACTAAACCTGGAGGAGATTCAGGATCCTGTTTGTCCCGGGCCTGGGCTGCTCAGGCTGGTTTTGGGTCAGGAACTCCTGCAGTCTGTGGCCATAGTGGGGCAGGGTGTGGGGACAGCATGAGCAGCCCTGTGCCTTGTGCTATGTTCTCCAGCAAGGGGTACAGTGGGCAGGGCTGACAAGGTGTCCTTTCTTCTAGGAGACTGTGCTGCAGGACACTGGTGTAAGGGAGGAGCTACCAGCAAGGACCCCACTGATGGGGCACAAGGCCTCCTCTGCCCTGCTGGGCACTACTGCCTCGAGGGTACTTCACTGCCTCTGGGGCCACTCCAACCATGACAGGGCAGAAGGAGATCAAGTCCCTTCCAGCTCTCTACTGTTGAAGGCTGGTCTCTATGGGTTTTAAGCCATTCTTCCAGCACACAAACCATAGCCCTAAATGGAGGACAGTGCTAAGCTGTGCAGGGCCAAGCACAGGACCCTTCTCCCCACATGCCCTCCCCACTCTGTTCAACAGTCCCTTCCCCTCCCAAGAACCCTCCCCCAACCTGGAACTCAGGAAGCCTCACTTAAAGTACTGACCTTCCTCCTTTGCCCTGAGGATGCTTTCAGGGCCTTGTTATTCCTCCTCCACTTGGGTACTCCCTTGCAGAATGGCAAGTGTCTTCTTTTCATTCAGTGAAGCTGATTCCAGGACTCCAAGCTGAATTGTCCCTGTCCTCTGGATGCTGAGAGGGGGAAGCATTTCCACACTGGTCTGCCCAGAGGGAAAAATCCAAGGGATGGGAGCCTAATTTAGTTCAATGTCTCCCCCTGAAGCCTCTTTCCTCTGTTGCTTTGACTTCTGCAGGAGCTCCTGTCCCCACCCAATGCCCACCTGGTACCTGGTCTGAGGAAGGGAACAGAACCCCAGAAGGATGTCAAGATTGCTTTGGAGGGAGACTCTGCTCTGGCGGCCATATGCCAGTCTGGCTGGCACCCTGCTACCCAGGGTGAGCAAGCACAGCCACATGGAGTTGAGGGAACAGTGTCTACAGAGTGAGGATTTGGTTCCATTCCAGGATCCAGATCCATCCAGAGAACAAGGGGAAGAAATACCAAAAGTCAGGAAGGGGCAACCCCCACTGACCTGCAGGGCCTGTGGGCCACTCGCAGACTTGCGGAGGTTAAGTCATGCCAGGATTCAGGAAGGAGCAGGCTCGGAAGTGTCCAAGGACTATACTTAAGGACCATTCACTGCCCGTGGCTGTGTGCCTCTCGGCAACACCCCTTAACTGAGCTCCCCTTTTGTTTGGCCCCCATTTTTCCAGCATTTCCTGCACTAGCGGAACTGTCGCTACCACCCCTGTGGAGGGGCTCTCTGGGAGATCCTGTCCCTCTGGGCACTTCTGTCCTCTGGAAATGGCTGACCCCTCTCCATGTCCTCCTGGCTCCTATGCCTCTGGCACCCACACAGCAAAATGTTACATCTGTCCCAGCGGCCACTACTGTGTTCCGGGGTTGAGGCCACAGCTGTGTCCAAGAGGTTAGTTTCCTGCCAAGAGCCTGGCTCACTAAGCAAAAGGTCCAAAGCAAAAGGGAGGAGTGGGCAGAGCAGTTAACATGTCTGTTTTCTTAAGGCCTGAGTTAGCTATTCTGATAATAAGGTGGTAACTTCTGGATTTACAGAGCGTTTCTACTTCCTGGGCAGGAGCCCCACAGCAGAGATGCCAGGCCTCCATGCTGGACTCTAACCCAGTGCCCAGAGCCTGCCCTGCTCTCTGCCACCTTCCTCCCCAACCCCTCCTTCCTCAGGCTCTAATCTCAGCCCTGATCCCTGCACAGGTTTCTACTGCCCTGAAGGGACAGGGTTTGACTGGCAGCCCTGCCCCCCAGGCACCTATGGCCCTGTGCTGGGACTGAGTAGCCTGCCAGGATGTCAAGCCTGTGACGGAGGCAGGTTCTGCCCCAGGGCTAATGCTACAGAAGCCGGCGGACAGTGCTGGGAAGGTTTCTTCTGCTCCAGAGGGTCTACCCGGCCCAATCCAGAGGCCGGCACTGAAGGTACCAGGCCCTCCCTGCTGGACACTGATCCCCTGTTTCCTTTCCTAAGCCCACCAACCAGGAGGTAGGGGACAGATTCAGAGCCCTCCATCTACTCTGTCAACCAGAGAGACCAATGAGTCTATTCTGTCCAAGAGAATTGGGGTACCCAACCTGGGCCACCTGTGTTTCTGGGCTCTCATTCATGGGAGAGCAGGACACTGGTCCCCAGCATCCACAGTACTTCGGCATTTGTCTCCAGTACCTACTATCCCTCCACGGCGGTACACCCCAAGAACTCCTGTGTCCCACACAGGCCAGACTGAGGGCCAACACCAAAGCAGACCTGAGAAAGCTCACCTTAGGGGTCATTGAAAAGTCCTCTTCAGCTGAGCCATGCTTTTGAGTCACCTAGCACTGATATGGGGGTGGTGGGAGGGCCAGGCCATCAGATCAGAGTGTTGAGGGTGAGGCTCAGCCCAGGCATGGTCAATATGTTAGCCCTCCCACGTGGTTCTCATTGTATAGCTGAGAGATCATTCCAGTGGTGTTATCTTCTGGCGCTCAAGTCGTTTTGGAATCCGGGGACCACAGGGCATGATCTAGTACAATGCTTGTTTCTGTCAGAAGGGAAACTGAGGCTCAGGAAGAGAGTGTGCTTTGCCTAAGGATACACAGTCAGTAGCCAATCTGAGCGCCCAGGCCCACTGAACCCAGTTCACCTCTCTGCTACTCTGCAGCTGCCCTCAGGCCCTGAGAGTCGTACCGTCCTCAGGGAGGCCCGGACACTAGTAAGGTCACTGTCTAATGCACAGCTCATCCCTCCAGCTCCTGGCCTGCCAGCTACTATAGCCTCCTCTACAATAGCCCAGATCTGGCTGATTCCCATCTTCAGTCACCAAGCAGCCCTGGTGGCAGGCCTCTTGGAACAGGGCCCGTGTAGGTGGAGGGAGAGGAGAGAAGACATAGCTAGGCACCTCCAGAAACTAGAAAAAATGTTAAAATACTGGGGCACCTGGGTGGCTCAGTGGGTTAAAGCCTCTGCCTTCAGCTTGGGTCATGATCTCAGGGTCCTGGGATCAAGCCCCGCATCGGGCTCTCTGCTTGGCAGGGAGCCTGCTTCCTCCTCTCTCTCTCTCTGCCTGCCTCTCTGCCTACTTGTGACCTCTGTCTCTCAAATAAATAAATAAAATCTTTAAAAATAAAATAAAATACCAACCAGAATGGGAAGATCTACAAAGGCTTCTACAGAAAGAGCTGGGATGGTGATAGAAACCTCACCTCAGTCTCAAACGCTCTGCCCATCCCCTAGACACTTCAGACTTCCAGAGAGGCCCTGCCTCCCTTCCAGATGCCACCACCCCGTGTCAGGAACAGCTTCCCTTATCTCTTCCCTTCTGTAACAGCAACACAGGGCTCTGCTGGAATAGCCAGGTGCAGAGGGTGTGACCTGCAGAAAAGACTCGCAGCCCAATTCCAGGGCCCAGAGACTGTACCAGGGATGCGGAGGGAGTTCTTCAGAATACCCGTTACTCACCATACATTTCTTGGTTCCAGAGGAGGCTGGCCCATGTCCTCAAGGACACTACTATCCCAGGGGTTCAGCCATGCCCCAGCCCTGTCCACCTGGCACCTTCAGCCTACACACCAAGCTCAGCTCAGAGGTAGGGAAACCCAGCCCAGGAGGAGGCTGGTTGTGGGCCCTGTCTGGATCTAGCCAAGCCATACTGCCCTTGAGGTCAAACGGGGACTGGAGAACAGGGCCACCTGGCTAGCTTCTCCTTCCTGGGGGACTGTAGTCACTTTCCCAAGGAGACCTTCCTTGGCCCTCCTTAGCACATATCATAGTCTACCATAGAATTTTTTTTACTGGCCTTATTTATTTTCTGTATTCCCCACTAAAATATAAGCACCACAAAGCTAGGGAATTTTGTCTTTTGTTCCCTACTCTGTGTCAGAATAGTGCCCGGCACATAGCCGCTCCCAGCACCTGCCTGTGGGCTATGCGTATCACTGTACACACTGACTTTGGAAACAAAGGGAGCAGCAACCACCTCCCCCACCCCGTGTAGCCGGTGCATGTTGGGGGTTGCCGGGAGCACAAGGAGGGTGCTCAGGGAGGGTGGGCTGGAGGGAGGTTGGAGAGGGAGGGAGGAGCCAGCCATGCAGCACCTTGGGCTCCCCTTGAGGACCTGAGTAAGATAAAGGCCAAAGCAGGGTCTGAGCAAAGGAGTGACCTGAGACATTACTTTATAATACATATTAATATATAATTCATAAAGGGCCACCAGAGGATGCACAAAATTCTATTTAAATTGCCAGATTCCAAAAGCAACTTTAATATCTGGTTCTATTCACAAGCACCTCCAAATCACGGTTTGCAGTTCACTATTCAAAGGCCCTCCTACTGTGAAAGGAATATTCCTGACTTGTCATAAGCCCCCAAAACCCCAGCACTCTGGAGTGCTTGGTCCTCCACACTCAAATGAGCAGAAAGGGCTCCCCTGGAGGTAGATCAAAGGATAGGCTTCCCCTGGTGTGACTGGTCAAACTATGAAAGGACTGGTCAAACTATGTAGAGAGGAAAAAAAGAAAGCAAGCAGAACAAGCTGCTGATGGAGTAGTTTGGAGCATTAAGCCTTTGTGCCCGCCCCCACCCCCCCCCCCCCCCCCCGGAGAATGTGCAAGGAGAGGGGAGTGAGTGGCCATCAGCGGTGCTGTGGATGGAGGAAGGTGAACCAGGACAAGCTGTTCTGGTACCTGAGGCCCCTTTCAGGTCTCCTGATGCAGTCGCTGCTTCACTGCCCCGGATAGAGCTGGGGGTTGGCATCTTAATGGGGGCATCTCCTGCAGGCTGCCTGCTCCCCGTACCCGCCTGGCCACTACTGCAGCTCAGCAGGTCTCACCAGCCCTTCTGGATCCTGCAGCACAAGCTTCTTCTGCCGCCACGGGGCCCTCGTTCCCAACGGCTCCCTAGGAGAAGGGACCTGTGGCCCTTGCCCTGCAGGTACCTCTGGGGGCTGGTCTGAGGAGGAGACTGAGAA
Source organism: Mellivora capensis (assembly GCA_004024625.1). Classification (NCBI taxonomy): domain Eukaryota; kingdom Metazoa; phylum Chordata; class Mammalia; order Carnivora; family Mustelidae; genus Mellivora; species Mellivora capensis. The sequence continues at coordinate 16,290 of PISX010014032.1, read as the reverse complement.
GGTGGGAAGGGAGCAAGCCCCAAGGCCACCACTCAGACTGGACTCCAGTGTCCCCTGGCCCTATAGGAACTGGGTTTAGCCTGGGAGCACTCTGAGAGCCAGGAAGTGGTGTTTCCTGTGGACCTGACCTGTCGGACTTGCTTCCCTTTCAGGGCACTTTTGTCCCCCAGGCACTGTTACCCCCAGGCCCTGCCCAGCCGGCACCTACAACAGGCTGGCCGCCCAGGGCCACTGTGAGTCTTGTCCTGAGGGGTGAGTGCTGAGAGGCCATCCTGGGGGCTCCCGAGTCCGACTGTGCAGGGTGTGCTTTCCTGCTACAGGACGTGCCTGGACCAGATGCTCGTGAAGACCCCTTTCAACCTGATTTTGCTGTGACTTTTAAAAAAGTTCTCTGTAGAACTGCCACATCTTCTAGCCACGCTTCTTGATCTCTTTATTGGGTATCATTCCTAATTTCAAACCTTGAGTCTCTTTTGCTCAAATTCAAGCCATTTAAGTACCCCCCCCCCCACCCACTCCACCCACCCTGGGGCCTTGAGCTGTAGCAGAGCTATGTCCCCAGCAGATCAATAACTCCTGAGGCCGACTATAAAAGGTGAACCTGGGCAGCCATCTCTGCCCCGCTCCATGCTGGTGGGGCCACAGAGCCCTGTGAACCCCCCTCCCCACTTGTCTTTTCTGTAGTTTCTTCTGCCCGTCAAACACCTCCTCTGTGGTGGGGAATGAGTGTCCTGCAGGCCATTACTGCCCAGCCTCCACGTCCTTTGCTTCTCAGTTCCCCTGCCCCCGAGGCACCTACAGGCCACAGAGAGGGGGTGTCCAGCAGTCAGACTGCACTCTCTGTGATCCAGGTAAGGGGATAGGGACATACCTCCACCCCAGCCATATTGGGCCCCATCCTCCCTGTCCAGGGAGGGCAGGTGACCACAGACAGAAATGTACATCTGCTGGCTGGGGTAGGAAGTGCCCCAATCTCTCCCCTCCCCATGATTGGGGATCCTGTCTTTCCCTCTCTCCTACAGGCTCCTACTGCCTCCTGCCTGGGCTGGTGGCCGTATCTGGGCCTTGCAGGGCAGGGTTCCACTGCATTCAAGCAGCAGCTGTCCCCAACCCCATGGATGGAATCACAGGAGACCTCTGTCCTCCAGGCCACTTTTGTCCCAAAGGCAGCCCCAGACCCACTCCATGCCCTCCAAGTAAGTTACCTATATGGGGTGGGGGGCACCAGCAGGGCAAGGGTGTGCTCTGGGCCCTTGAGAAGAGAAAGGAGTAGAGGTCCAGCCTTGGGAAGATATCTTAGGAAGGGCAGAGAAGAAACCCCCAAACTGTACTTAAAGAGCAATGTCCATCCTGCATCCACATCGCTTGGGGCTTGAGAGTAGAATGATGAATGAGGTGACAAGAGCTTGGGCCCAGGCTCTCTGGGGAGAGGGAGTACTCGAACATGGAGGGGGTATATGGCAGAGGCACCGCAAGAAATGAGTGAGGCCTTGAAGCAAAGATGGGGGATGAGATGCACTTCAGCTTTGTCAGGTCCCAGACCACCACATGGTGAGGCAGCCCAGGAGGCTGAGGAGCCCTTCAGCCCCTGGTCTGTGAAGCTAAGCAGGCAGAACAGGGCCACAGCTCTCCAGTCTGAGAGGCACCACCTTGGGTTTCCTTCTGGGAGAGGGGCGTCCTGACGGTAACTATGGAGTGTGTATCTGCAGGCTCTCTCCTGCCCATCCCTGGGGCCACATCTCAGGAGGACTGCCAGCCATGCCCAGGTGGCTGGTTCTGCTCCAGGGCTGGCCTGAGCTTCCCAGAGGCCCCATGCGAAGGAGGCTGGTTCTGCCCCAGGGCCTCTGTCTCTGGGCACAGTCCAGGTAAGAGCGGACCTCCTCGACATTTGGGTAGGGGTAGGGTACTATGGAAGTCCAATGCTTGTGGGCTCTCCTTCTGTATTCAGGTTCCTGAGGCCCAACTGCAGTGAGACGGGCCCTCTTGACCTGGAACCTGCCGTGGAAGGGACTGAAAACACCAAGCGTTAGCAAAGCTACTCATGAGCCCAAAGCACAGAAAGGGAGATGGGAGATGCATGGGATGAGTGGTGAGAAAAGGAAGAAACAAGAAGCATTTTTTAAAAATCAGTCAAAATGGAGAATCCTGTGCTTGGGGGGAAAGCTGTATAAGAAACTATAATAAGGGGGCAGGAAGGGTCTTCCCCCTCATGTGCTACCCAGGGTCCAGCAGAGAATGGGTAGAAACTCAGACTCCAAAGACAAGGGTGCATTAGAAATCCACTTGGCAGAGGGGGCACACTTCTGTCTTCTGGGGCCTCTGTTCTCAGCTGAGAACTAAGAACAGGTTGGTTTTTAGATGTATGTAATTATACTAGAGTTTTTAATTATACATCAGTTTTGAGATGCATGCAATTATACTAGAAGTTTAAAGCAGATTCCTTTTTTTTTTAAATCAGAATGTATTGAAAGTTGGCTCTATCACTACTACATTACTCAGTTTTATTCTGACATTCTTTCCTGCAACAAAGAAAAGCACGGTGAAGTCACCCCTGGTTCCTAGGAATCGTGTCCGGCCCTGAGAACCTTTAACAAGTGTGCTGTGCAAGGGAAGGTCAGCCACTGAATAGAAGAATAGAAAAAAAGATAGAAAAAATAATAGAAAAAGATAGATAATAGATATTAGATAATAGATAATAGATAAAAAAATAATAGAAAAAGATAGAAAAAAATTTTTAAAATAGAAAAAAAAGGATCTGGCCAGGACACAATCTTTGCAGAAGCGCACAAATTGTCACCAGAATACCAATTAGAGAGATTTGGAAGGACATGAAAGAACCCCTCCTAGGAGTAGGGATCACACCTGCAGGGCCCAGGCCAGCTGTGAATGCAAATGCATGAAGAGACCACAGTGCACATCAGGGCTCAAGGAAAGCGCAAATCCAGGCAACTCAGTTTAAAAGATTATATTTCTGTGCAAGCCAAGTGAAGCTCTCCTGCAGGCAGATCCAGCCCACAGACCACTCGGCCTCTGATTTCCATTCTAAGGCAGTCTTCCAACCAGCAGTCACTGAGACAGGTGTGTCAGGCACTGTCTGTAGAGAGCCAAGAGATTCCAGTGCCCTGCTCTCACCAAGCTTACAACCTGATAGCATTTCATACTGTAGCTCTCATACTGCAGCTCTTAGGAGAGATACACCTTAGGAGAGATACCCACACCGTCCTCCCTGGGAGATCTGGCCTTAGCGTGAACAAAGCCCCAACCCAGAGTACAACCTATTTAGGACCACATCTCCAAAAAATGCATCAACTATCCCCAGAAGTTTAAAAAGTCCATACATAAAAGAATAAAAAGTGTTTCAGCTCTTCATCCTGAAGAGTACAGGTTTCTGATCCTGTTCCATCTCTTCCTGTGGTCTCTCTTCTAAACTAGCTCCCTTGCAACCCACATCTCACACCTTCATTAATCCAAGGCCAGTGGATAATTGAGATCATGAACATGGACAGGTTTCCTAATGTTTGCTAGTGCTCTGTATGATGACGAGCACAGGTTGTCTCCAGGGGACTTAGTTGACACAGCATTTCCCAAACTTACATGCCCAAAGAGGCTACAATTTGAAGAATATTTCATAGGACTAGGACCCCTGGGAACACCGTTGGTGACAGATATTCTCACCTGGGAGCCTGGGGCTGCCTCAGGTAACTTGTGAGGTTCCCAGTTTCAATACCCAATTTGTGGAGAGCACTGTCCCTCACCCTACTCAGCCCTGTCACTACAGATCTCTCTTCTTCCCACGAGAGGCCACAAGGAGGTTCCTACATGGACCTTCCACACAGAGCTGGATTTCAGCTGGAGTGTCCCTCTAGGTGTCGGTGGGGCTGAAGTATATGGGGCCAGACCCAGGAGGGTCACACATCAGAAGCACCATGAATCACATTACTCCATCCCCTCAACCACACTCACCTAGAGGGAGTAAGAATTGTTGTGGGCTCTGGCTGGAAGGAGATAGGGAGTCTCCCAAAAGGAAATAATTATCTCTGGTGGCTTTTCTAGGGACTTTCTGCCCCATTGGGCACTCGTGCCCCCCGGGCAGCCTGGAACCCCAGCTCTGCCCCCCAGGGCAGTATCAGGATGAACCTGGACAGAGCCTCTGCAAGATATGCCCGGCTGGAAAGTGAGGAGCTGTTGCTGGAGCTGGGGTTCCTTCTTTATCTGGGTGACACCTGACCTTTCCTGCCCTCTCTGAAGCTAGAGGGACTCAGCCATGTTGCAGGGACGAGTGACCACAGGCCCTCCAGAAACCCTTGCCCTTCAGAGCCCAGTGTAATTAAAACCCTAGTGCCAATGCAGGGGCCTTAAAGAGCTGTAGGCTTCAAATACAAGACCCATGAGGAAAGAGGCTATTGTCCATCTTGATGTCCATTTCCTCTGACCTCAGATGGTCTGGGGGGTGGTTTGCTTCTGCCCAATCCTCTGTGTTCCAGGAGCTTCCTTTCCCTAGAGGACCCTCACTGTCTAGAAAACCTAGGGATATAGAAGGCCCTTGCTCTCATTGGTGACCACCTACTGGCTGTTTCCACAGGTTCTGTTCCTTCAGGATCCAGAGACCAGGCGGCAGGCCTACTTGGCCAGTGAATTGTCCTCCTGGCTACTACTGCCCTTTGGGTACCTGGAGCCCCACCCTGCACCCATGTCCCAGGGGCACCTTCCGAGAATGGCCTGGCGCACGCAGTGCTAAGGACTGTAGGCCTTGTCCTGCAGGACAGTTCTGCTCAGATTCAGGTGACAAGAGCCATTTCTCTGGGACTTTGCAAGGTCCTTAACTGATCCATTTATCCCAGAGGCGTTCAGCTTGCATATGGGTAACATCATAGTTTCCCTCCCATCACATATGACCTGCAGCTCTATATAGGGGACATTGCCTGAGGCCTGAACACGGGGATGGATAGAGAAGGCAAAGGTGACCTGACCCTGACCCCTGAGAAATGACGGGGAAGAGGATAGAAAAAGACAACCAAGAACATGAATATCCCAGCACAAGCACACTGATTTCTGGCAGACAAGATACTCTAGCTGTCCTGGAGTTGGGGGGACATTGATCCCACAGGGGTTGAGGCTTCATGGAGCTCTTGCAGGCTTTGAAGGTAATGGCCTTGTTCAGGAAGCAGGGGCTTCTGTCCAGAATGGCAGGGGACAGGACTTCAGGGAGACCCTGCCAGAGCTGAGCCTAAGAATGAGAGGGTAGACATGGCAGTACCACAGTGGAAAGAGAAGGAGGACAAAATATGCTGTGTCTTTGTCCATTGTAGTTGTCTACCGCATTCATGTATAGATCACCTAGAACCAGACATGGTAGGGCAGTAAACAGGCTGGTGCACAGTGCTGGGAAGCAGCAGAAGGGAGGTATGAATTCCCACAAATGGTCCCCCGGGGACCCCCTAGGAGCATGTGTCTGTGTCATACCATAAAAAGGCTGAGGATGTGAGGCTTTGGCCCATCACCTGCAGCCGGGGCAGGAGAGCCCTGCACACCTGCAACAACCACAACAGAGCCTCTACTAGGTTCCTAAGTCAGCACTCTCTCACTTTGGCTCTACATGATCCCATGGGATGTGACCAGACAGGCCTTTTAACTCACTTATCCTCAGAATAAGGCTTTAATTTTGCAGATGAAAAACCTAAGTTGAGAAAGGCCTCCTGCACAGCTGCACAAGGAGAGAGCCCTGAGCATGAGGGGACATGGGGTCTGGCTATAAAACCTGGCACCTTGAGCCTCAGGGCACACTGCACTTCCAAGCTTAGGCACAGCTCCAGACATACTTCCAGGTCCCTTTTCTCCTTTTGCATCTCATCAACAGCCAGGCCCACCATCGTGGACTCAGTATGCCTCCACCCCTTCTCCACAGGGTCCAGAAAACCCTTCCCAGATGGCCCATGCTCACCAGGTTATTATTGTCCTCCTGGCCAGACTTCAGCCACCCCTACCTCTTTCCGGTGCCCCCATGGCTTCTACTGTCCAGAGGGATCTCCCCAGCCAAGGGCCTGTGAGAACGGAATATTCCAGCCCCAGGAGGCCAAGGGGTCTTGTGAGTCATGCCCTGCAGGATTCTACTGTGAAGCCTCAGGCACAGGTAGGCTCACTGGGGCTGAACACAAGGCCCCCACGTGGTGCTGGGTCCCAGGGTAAGGTGCTGGTAGTTCGAGCCCCTGCAGAAGTGATGCCTACTTGACAAGGAAGAGGTCACCTCCCTTCTAAAAGGCGGGGGGGTGGGGGGGTGGGGACTAACAGTGAATAGGCTCAGTGCAAAAGGAGACCCTTGGTCTCTCCCTTATGTCTTCCTTTAGAATTGGCTTTAGAAGTTACCTCAGGAATTCTTATGTCAGAAACTTGGTTGTCATAGTCATAGTATTACGATCCACATGTACCCCTTGACAACTGACAGTAGAGTGGAGGGAAGGGGATGCTGAAACCAGCCAGGTACAAGGAAGGGACGTGTCAGGAAGAGGCATTGCACTCATACCCTTGCATACCCTGTGCCAAGCTCAGGACAATAGGCACCAGATGCAGGACAAGACAGTCTGAGGTCTAGGACCCTAGGATCTAGGTGGATGTGGCCCGACTCAGTTTTCCCAAGGTACGTTCTGCACACTTGAGGTCATGACAGGGCCTTGGTCATGTTTAGAGATACATGGGTGGCCCCTGGCCTGGCAGAGAGGCCAGAGCAAAGCAGTGGTGTCTGCAGACCAGCATGTCCAGCAGGGACGAGTGCTACCTTCTGGAGAAAGGGAGCTTTATGCTCGACAGTCAGCCTCAAGGCTGGAGATCTCTGGAGCCCAGAGAGGTCTCCTGGGTAGCCATTGAGGGTTCCCCTCCAAGCCAACATGCCAGAAATTGGATAAAGAATCAAGAACATTGACTGAAGACCTGGGCCAGGCCAGCTTCAGAGCCTGGCGTCCCGTCTCTGACCAGGATGCTCAGAAGGTAGGGATCCCACTGCAAGCTCAGGCTAACCCTGCCACTGCTCTCTAGGTCCCACAGCTGGTGGCCCCAACCTGTGCCTCCAGGGCTACTTCTGTCCCCCCAGCTCCCATTCAGCTACGGCCAACCCATGCCCTCGGGGGACATTTGGGCCCAGGCGAGGGGCCAGTACAGAGCTGGACTGTGAGTTGTGCCCAGCAGGTTGGTGGACTCTGGGTCATGGGCCCTTGGGAAGCCTCGACTAAAGGGCTGAGAAGAGAATGAAGAGAAGTAGAAGAAGGGCAATCAAACAAGCCCATGAGGGAATGTGCCTTGGCCCCCTGGACCTGTACTGTCATGGCAGCCCCTCTCAAGTCTAACAGCTGGGGCAAGGAAAACAAAGTCATGTTCAAATATGGGCCGGGGCCCCACTGACCTACAGGCCCACAGCTCCCACCATCTTTTGGATATTCCAGGCCTCCTCATACCCTGTGGCCCAGCCCAACCCGCATGTAGCTCTAGGGCTCAGGCAAGACCAGCCCCATCTTTTCTTCAGATACCAGGGATTACTGGAGAGAAATTACTGACTGGTCAGGGCAGATCCATGTCTCTCTAGCTCATTCTGCCCCTCACTCCCTGTATTCTGCCTGGCCATCCTGCTGTTGTGGTCTGAAAGTGGTCTGAAAGCCGAGGGAGGGAGGAGCAGGTCAGGCACAGCCCAAGAAAGACAGGGCTGGTGCCAGAGCCAGTGGGTCTGCTTCTTCTAGGGATGTTCTGCTCATCAGAAGGGCTGTCCCAGCCATCAGGGCTCTGCCACGCAGCCTACTACTGCACAGGAGGAGCAGTGTCTCCCACCCCCCTCAGACACAAGGTATGTAATGCTGGGCGCACGGCCCCCCAGACACGTATCTGAGCCCACCTGCAACACCCCTGGGGTACTGGACCACAGAGCTGGCCAGTGGCTCCTACTAGGCTGAGGGTTGAGGACAGGACCATTCTCACCTCTGTGTCACCAGGGCCTAGTGTAGGACCCACCCTGTGATAGCTTCTTTCAGTGATTCTAAGATGTGCATCTTTTTCACATTTAACGTATCTAAAATCAGCAGTGTCTTCTAATCCATGGCATCTGGAAACCACAGTGGCAGCGACCTTTTTCTTTTAAGTCATTCGCCTTCCAGTGTGTGACTCCTGGGGTTTGATGGCGTGTAATAATAACAGCAGTAACATAAACAGAGGCTTTATTCAGTGCTGGCCAACATGCCTGTGCTGTGTCCATGAGCAGTCCTCAGTGGGAAGCCCCGTGGTCATCCTACTTTAGGCATGCAGACACAGGAAGTATGTGGGGTTCTCAAGGCCACGTGAGAAAGAAACGGTCAATATGTAGGATCATTGTACTGTAGAGCAGGGTAGTGGAGAATCAGTTGGGTAGATGGACATCCAGACCCACGTTGCACAAACAGATAGCGTGATGTTGGTGTGATAGTTGATTGTCTCTGATTCTCATTTTGTTACTGACTTGCTGTTACTTTTGTTACTGACATACCTTTGCCCTCTCTGGACCCCAACTTCTCTTTAGAAACTGCCCCTTCTGGAAGCCCCCAGTTCCACACTGACACTACAGAGAAAATAGGCCCAGGGATGAAGAGGAGAGGGGAGGGAGTCAACACTATGATTTAGGAAGTAAGAGACTCCTTCCAGACCTCCTCACTCCTCCTTAGTCTCTGGCTGCCACAGAAGGAAGCGTGTAGTAATGGGACGATTTTTCATGTAACATTCTTATTTGCACCCTCCAGGGGCCAGCAGGTGCAGGCAGCGGTGTGTGCAACCTGAGACCACAGCTCTGATGTAAAGGCCTTTCTTTCTTCTTTCTGACTACACAGGTGGAGGCCCCAGGACTTTCTGGGAATGACATCTGCCCGCCTGGCTTCTTCTGTCCCAGGGGAACAGGCTTCCCAGTGCCATGCTTGCCTGGGTTTTACTCCTCTGCTCCAGGCCTGGCCAGTGCCTGCCGTGCCCCCCAGGGCACTACTGCAGCCATCCTGGGCTGTCCCATGCCATGGAGGCAGAGCTCTGTGATGCAGGGTAGGGGACCCTGACCCTGGAGTCCTCAGTGCGAGAGGGAGGAGTATCCCTAAGTCAGGTCTGACATGACCCCCAATTCACAGATTAATCCTAGATCCTATGGTCTCTCCTCAGCCCCTGTGAGGATCCTGGGCTAGGGTGATTGTGCCTCTGATGGATGGGAGCCTCTGATGTGTCATCGCTTAAATACAAGGCTGAACTAATCACAGCCTCTAGGACCCTCCTAGCACTGACTTTCCAAGATCTAAGAGTTCTGGGGTGCTGGGCCAGCCCCATGTCCCACTCAGCCCCAGGGCAGCCTCCACACCCTCTGTCGCCCCTGACAGGCCCTGGTCTTTACCCCCTTCGCCAATAGCCTCTGCCAACAGGTGTCTGAGATTCCTAACAGGTGCATTTTCCCCTTATTGTTGAAAGGGCTAGAGACTGGCCACAGCTACCAGGAAGCTCCATTTGGGTCCTATGTGAAGGAAGGCCTGTCCCATCTGTTCAGGGCCCTGAGGACAGAGAAATTCTGGAGAGGGGAGCCATGTTTGTTCTAGGAAATGTCTAATCCTTCCCAGTATCCTTCCTGAGCCCCTACTGCATAGTTTCCTATCACAGGGGCTTAGACATTTTAGAGTTGAGGACCAGAGGACCTCCTTCCATCTGAGGGATAGCCCTTGACTGTGGCCACTCTGGCCTTATCTTCAGCACAACTCTGATGACCTAAGGCACCAAAGGCCACCCCTTTCTCCCACCTTCTACCTGTCCACGACCCCATGGTCATGCTATAGGAGGTTCAGGCACGGTTCTCCATGTCCTCAGGTACATCTGCCTGGGAGGCAGCGCTGTGCCCTCACCTTCCGACGGAACCCATGGCTACAGATGTCCCCCTGGCTTCCGCTGTCCCCCAGGGGCTCACAGCGAGCAGCCCTGTGAGCCTGGCACCTTCAGCCCGTTGCCTGGGGCTGACACCTGCCTGCCCTGTCCAGGGGGCACCTACTGCCAAAAGGCTGCTACTGTGAAGCCCGCCACCTGCCCCAAAGGTAATGAATGCCCTCGGGCCAGTCTCTGCCCCCACTCTCGAGGGGAGAGGGACACTGGACATGACTGCAACGGACAGTGCACCTCAGGGCTCGGTGCAGCTGGGACCTCTGGCCCCCGAAGCTCAGCCCCTCCCATTACTCAGCACTTGATAGCAAAACCTCAGCCTTCTCTGGTAGCCAGTGACCCACCTATAAAATGGGGCTAATCCTACTGCAGAGGGAGGACACAGGGTGAAGGTTCGTGTGGGAGGCTCACCCACCTGGGGACGCTGCCACTACCTTCCTTTACAAGGTCTGTGACCAGCCTCACATGTCGTTACCCTTAGTTTCCGGTAGGTGCCCAGGAGGTGAGTGTGCATATGTTACAGAGGAAGGAACACAGGTCTGAGAGACAGGACATTCTGGTCAGTCCCACTCTGATCCTAAGGTGCTGCTGTCCTTGGACAGCCACAACCTGTCTCTAAAGCACAACCAGAGGACCCATGAGAACCCCACCCCAGGGGAGCTGCCTCCCTCAGTAAACACCCCACAGAGAAGACTACAGCACATCTTGTGTGAGACTCTTCGGCAGGTTGTTGGCCAGGCCACCCTAACAGGTGGTCCTAGGGCAGCTATTCCTTGAGGGGGCTACTGGGGGCTTGTGTAAAGTACACATGACCCCACTTTCTCCAGGACAAGAAACTCTCCCTCCTGCCTTATGGAGCCAGGCTGCACCGGTCACTTACTCTCACTAAGTAATGACCCCAGAAACCTCCATGCTGATGTCCACACACAGGGGCAGGCACACACACTTGCACACAGGCACACCTCGGCTGTCTGCACACACACCCCTACCCTGAAGTTCCCACCCCACTTGCCCGGATTCTAACCCTCTCCACCTTCTCCCACCACTGGGGCCAGTGCCCTCTTCCACATCCTTCCACTGTGCTCTCCGCATCCCCTCAAGTCTGCCCTCACTTCTTTGCCGTGAACGGTAGGAGGCTGTAGGGCCCAGGGAGCCACTGTGGGTTTGGGATTCGTGGTGCTCAGGGACACTGGCCTTCCCCACAGGTCACTATTGCCCAGGAGGGACATCCTCCGCTCTTCCCTGCCCCGAGGGAACCCTGAACCCTCGGGAAGGTGCTCTCTCCCCTAGAGCCTGCCAGCCCTGTCCTGCAGGGAGGTATTGCCCTGGGGAGGGCAACGGGCAGACTGAGGGTGAGTACCAGCGACCCAGTGGAGCTCCGTCCCGGCTCCACTGTGTGGCTTCCCCCAGCACTCTCCTTGGCTGGGCCACAGCACGGGTCTGGGTCTGACCGCCTGCCTCAGTGTGGCCCCCCGCTACTTCCTCCCTTGAACCCTGCTCCTCCCTCCCTCTCCTAAAAGTCCTCAGGCTTGTGGCCAAGAAAAGGTTCTCATTCTAGCTCTGAACTTAGTGCAGGTGTGACCTCAGACAGGTCACTTCATCTCTCGGACCTCCCCTGTAAAGTCTCCTCCCCTGTAAAGTGGGGATGATCACAGTATGCACCTCCCACAGTTGCTGTGGAGAGTGTGGTTATTACAAACAGGAGCTTAGAACAGTGCCTGGTGTACAGCAAGTGCCCACACCTGTTACCTCCTAGAGCTACCCCTCCCCCTGGATTCCGTGTGGAAGCTACCAGCTAAGGGTCAAGGACTCCCTTCCTTCTTCCTGCTTTAATTTCCATGATTCTTTGGGGTTAGGTACAGCAGGCAGGGACCAGGGAGAAGGCAAGATATAGCATAGGCAGCTGGTAAGATTTCCGTTGCTGCTCTAAAATTCTAGTCTTTCTATATCCAAGGACACTGCGCAGCTGGCTACTACTGTGAGGGGGGAGCTGCCAGCCCCACTCCCCAGAGAAAATCTGCCTTTCCCTTCAATGGACCTTGCCCCCAAGGCCACTACTGCCCCCAGGGGACTCTGTACCCTGTGCCCTGCCCCATGGGGACAACAAGGAGCAGCCCAGGTGAGCATCTGCCCTGTGTTTCCCATCCCCTCCCAGCTATGGGCCCTTCCTCCTTCAAACTCCCAACTTTAACACCCTAGACACAAACAGCACAATGGGAACATCTGTTTGTCAGGGTCTTTGGGGTTCCCACTGGGGTGGACTTGAGTCTGGGGGAAGGCCTGTGCCTGAGAGTTGATGTTAGGGCTTCTTGTCCCCGGGACATGGCCCACTCCTCCACCCCTTAACCTATGCCCAAAGCTGGGCTCTGCCCACAAAACGCCAGGCGGTGCCACTGGCCAACCTGAAGAAGAGATGCCCTAAGGGAAGCTCTGGCCAGTGGCTGCTTCATTTAACACATATTGTGCCAGGCTCCATTCTAGCAAGCAGGAAAAGGTCTCATCCTCAGAGGTTGATATTCCCACCTGGGGACATCCAGAATCTGTGAACCGTGACCTCCCTATCCAAGGTGGCACCTCCGAGGGAAGCTGTGGACCCTGCCCAGCTGGATCCTTCTGCCCTGGCCTCGGCCTAAGCTCTCCTATCAGTGCCTATGTGGCTGGCTCCGAATGCTCCTGGGACCTCAGGACTTCCAGCCCCATGGCTTTCCTCTGCCCTCAGGTACCTCCCCAGGAGCTACAGGAGGGAGCCCAGTCTCCTAGGCTTGGGGAAGCCAGGGATCCCCACCCAGGATTCAAGTCGGAGCCCTCCAACTGGGGACCTCAGGCGATTTTCTGGTGCCTCCTATGAGGCACCTCAACACTCCCACCTCCAGGCCCCAGTTCTTTCTCCAGTGCCCCCACCCAGCCTCTGGTCTCCTGTACTCCAGTCACCATGGCCTGAACCAGCTGGAAGGAAGGACAATGCACTGACATTCCTGAGCACACAACCACACCCAGCCTGGCTCTCAGAGGGACCACTTTGTGTCCAATGCCCAGGGTCACTTCTGCCAACCAGGGTCGGCTTGGCCTGCCCCATGCCACCAAGGGGCATACCAGCCCTCCCTAGGCTCAGACACCTGCCTCTCGTGTCCACCTGGCTTTCACTGTCCTCATCCCGGCACCAGAATGCCCAGGCTTTGCCCAGCACATGCCTATTGCCCAACCGGTAAGCTCTCAAGTCTCCATGCATCCCAGGCCCTCATCTTTCTCCCCAAAATCCTCACCTATCTTCCTTGCTTCTTTCTTTCTTCCTTCCTTTCTTCCTTCCTTCCTTCCTTCCCTTCCCTTCCTTCCTTCCTTCCTTCCTTTCTTCCTTCCTTCCTTCCTTCCTTCCTTCCTTCCTTCCTTCCTTCCTTTCTTCCTTCCTTCCTTCCTTCCTCATTTAAACTCCATGGAGAGCCTACCGCATGCCAGGCACTATATTCGCACTAGGAATGCCAATGGTGAAGACCATCCGCATATATTTCATCCTCCCCTCATCTCTGCCCCAAGCCCATCCCACCCCACTCTGTTCCCTTTCTTTTCTTCAGCTGTTGACTCACCCATGCACAATGTCCTGTTCCTTCCTTACACTCAGCCTGGGGGTCCAGGGTGAGCGCCTGGACCAGGATGATGGCAAACAGATGTCATCACCTGTGCTGGTCTGGGTCAACCATCTGGGAGCAGCTTCCTGAACACCACATAGAGAAGGGCTCCTCAGTGGTGTTGGGCTGCTGGAAGTGGAACCCAAAGTTCAGAAGATGGTGCCCCAGTGACCACAAGTGTGCTCTCCTCAAGTCTGAGTCATCATCCTGAACACACTGTGCATGAACCCACCCTCACACAATATACACACCCTCACAGAACACATACACATATGCACAAGTGTACTCACTCAGGGTGCACAGACACACAAACTCACATGTGTGCACACACAGTATATTCAGGCACACACACATGCATACACACATATCTATCCTGTCCCCAGGCAGCCTGGCAAACAAATAGGTATCCACAAAAGTTCACAGTCTCTTCCATGTCTTACATCAATTTAGGCAAAACTTCCTGCCAATTTTAGGAGTTGTAACTACTTATACTTTGCAAGTGTTTGATTCACAGGTGATGCATACATTTGTTTTCCCTGTGACTAAGGTGTGAAAGGTCTACATGCCACTTTAAAATGAGTGACCTCTTACCCCAAAGAACTTGGCCTGTTGTCCCCATGACTACTCATTGTATTAGTCTCACACACACACACACACACACACACACACACACACACGGAGGACAGCTGATCTCTGGGGAAGCACTGTTCTGCCTTCCTGTCCCCACCACCCAGACCCTCAACCCACTCTTGCTGAAGTTGCTGACACTTACTTTAACCTCCCCTAACTAAAGTCACACCTTTCAGTTTCTTACTCCCCCTCCTAGTCAGAAATTTTTTTCAGCAGATGCAGCTGCTCCCTTTAACTTTTTTCCCTGTCCGGGGACTTCTCTTATTTCCCATTCCAGATGTGTATACTGGGGTGCCCCTGGAACACACAGCACAGGCCACAAGAAAATGTTGATGTTGGCAAAGCCAGAGGAAGGCCCCCAGGACAAAGACCACTGATGCAAGGGGGCTGTGGGGCAACCCATGTTGGAGAGGAGGGAACCACACAGGAACATCCCACCAGCCAGGCCAGGCAACAGGGCACTGTGGCTGGGAGAAGGCAGCTCCCAAGAGAGATGTGCTTAGTATGGATGGACTGGTTCCAGCTCAGTCCCAGAGAAGCCAGTCAGTGTCTGGCACCCAGAAGGCAGCCCACTGTGCCTATTGGCTAGATTAAAGCCCTTCGCCCCTAAATAGCTTCACTGCTACCTGGAAATCCTTCCCTAGGGAGTTACCCTTCTGTAAGGGGACAATAATCCTAGGGAGAGAGACTAAAGTCATGGCCATTTCATCTCTTTGAAAGCTCTGAGAAAGGAGGAAGGAAAAGCTCAGCACTATGGGGTCAGCAAGAGGCTGATGGGTGGGGGGCCTGGTCACTAATTGATTCGGGCATGGAGCAGATGGGTCCACAGGGATCAATGTGACCTGAACCCTTAGTTGCCCATCTTCACTGCCTAACCCCCCTCTCCAGGAACATGGTCCCTTCCTCCATGTCCTCCAGGGACCTTCACACCCCAAGATGCCTCAGGCCTCCGGGAAGAGGGTGACTGCTCCATCTGTCACCCTGGTAGCTACTGCAGGTCAGTAATAGCCCAGAGTCCCACACTGACATCGAAGTGTGCCCTCTAGGCAAAGAGGCCCAACAGGCCCTGGGCCTGCCCTGAGCCCGCCCCCTCTGTTAGTGGGGCAGCTAAGGTGCGAGGGGCCAGGCCCACTATAGGATGGCAGCCCCACCTGGCCACACAGGCCTGAACAGGGAAGGAAACCTGACAATTAGGTGAAGAGAGCTAGGACAATGGGAGCAGAGCCAGGACTTTTTAAAAAATAATAATAAATACATTCAAACTGAGGAAGGGTCAATATGAAATAAAAATAGCTCGGCTCAGTCCCTGCCTAAAAACATGGGAAAGTTCCTTAGAGGCAAAATTCTTTGTGCCTCCAGTTAATATCAGAGTTCTGCACATACACCCAGGGAAAAAGAGGAACAATCCTTCCTTCTATCTCCTCTTCTGAATCCTCTACAGTGTGAATAGCTTTTGTAATTATTGGAGCTAGAAAGACTATGAATGTTACCTATAAACAGAATAATCAGAGAGCAGGGCTCAGGACAGCCAAATTCTACCTGAAATGTCCTACACCTACTTGGTATGGTGAAGACATGTATTTATACAATGGGGACATTCTCACTGTAGCAGTAGAAGCCCCTGGAAGAACACTGTGCTTGGGATTCAGAGACTCACAGGCTCTAGGGCTGCATGGGATGGGGGTTCCCCAGGCTCCCATAAGACCTTGGGGACAGGCACAGCCCTCAAATTAGCCCTCGGCCTAACTCCCCCAGAGTAACCAGACAAAAAGAAAGCATATTGGGGGTCTGTGGTCCAGAGAAAGCTCCCAACATTTGCTGAAAACACGTACTTCTGATTTCCTGGGACTGGGAAGAGGGATCCTCAAAAGAAGAGTTGCTCTATTTCATGCAGAGGCAAACTTGCTTCAAAGCAGATGATTTTCGGAGGGACAAGATGGCGGGGAACTAGGAGGATGCTCTGGTTCAACCTGTCCCCTAAAGTGAGCTGATTACCTACCAAGGAACACCGATCACTCATGAAATCAGCCTGAGATCAAAATTCTACTCGTCAGGATCTCTACGGGGGCAGAAGACGCCAGTGGGCAGGTAAAGCCGAGCGGGAACACCGGACTGGTATCGGAAGATA
>PISX010014031.1:0-54681 GCA_004024625.1 Mellivora capensis | reverse complement strand
TTTTTTTTTTTTTTTAAGATCTTACTTAGTTGAGAGACAGAGAGAGACGGAGTGGGAGAGGGAGGAGGGCAGAAGGAGAGGGAGAAGCAGACTCCCTGATAAGCAGGGAGCCATCATGGGGCTTGATCCCAGGCGCCCAAAATCATGACCTGAGCTGAAGGCAGATGCTTAATTGACTGAGCCACCCAGGCACCCCATTTTCCCATTTCTTTTGATTGTTGTTTTTATTTATACCATATTTCATTATACATATGTATCAGAATTTGTTTATCCATTCACCCATTAAAGAATATCTTGGTTACTTCCAGTTTCTGGTAATTATGAATAATGTTATTATAAACTTTTATATGTAGGTTTTTGTGTGGACCTCCAGTTGGGTAAATAGCTAGGAGTGTGATTGTGGAATCTGATAGGAAGACTATGTTTTGCTTTTAAGAAACTGCCCAACTGTCTTCCCAAGTGACTGTCCTATATTGATTCTCACAAACAATGAATGGTCGTTGCTATTGACCCGCATATTTACCAACATTTGGTGTTGTCAGTGTTTTGAATTTTGACCATTCTTTCATTCATTTATTTGTTTATATTTTATTTATCATTATTTTCTTAGAAAGGGAGAGTGTGCATATGTGGTGGGGGGAGGAGCAGAGGGAGAGGGAGAGAGAGAATCCCAAGCAGGCTTCATGTCCAGCATAGGGCCCAGCACAGGGCTCAATCTCACAATCCTGAGATCATGACCTGAGCCAAAATCAAGAGTCTAACGCTTAACCTACTAAGCCACCCAGGTACTCCTTTTTAAAATCTTCAAAAATTTTATTTATTTATTTATTCATTTATTTATTAAAGTAGGCTCCATACTCAATGTTGACCCAACAACACTTGAATTCACAACCCTGATATCAAGCCCTGAAGCTTGGATTCACCACCCTGAGATCAAGACCTGAGCTGAGATCAAGAGTTGGGGACCCCAACCAACGGAGCCACCCACTACCCTGATTTTGACTATTCTAATTAGTGTGTAGTGGTATCATTGTTGTTTTACTTTGCAATTTTCTAATGACATATGTGGAGTATCTTTTCATATGCTTATTTACCATTTATATATCATCTTTGATCAGGTGTCTGCTGCCCATTTTTAAAATTGGGTTGGTTGTTTTCTTATTGTTGAGTTTTAAGAGTTCTTTGTGTATTTTGGGTAACAGTTTTTAATCATGTCTTTTGCAAATATTTTCTCCCAGTCAGTGACTTGTCTTCTCATTTTTTTTCAAGATTTATTTATTTATTTGACAGAGAGAGAAAGATGTAGAAAGGGAGCATACAAGCAGAGGAAGTGGCAGGCAGAGGGAGAGAGAGAAGCAGGCTTCCTTCTGAGTGGGGAGCCCAATGTGGTGCTGGATCCCAGGGTCCTGGGATCATGACCTGAGCCAAAGGCAGATGCTTAACCAACTAAGCCACCCAGGTGCCCCTTGTCTTCTCATTTATTTTATTTTATTTATTTGTCCTCTCATTTTTGACTGTGTCCTCAACAGAGCAGAAGTTTTTAATTTTAATGAAGTTCAGCTTATCAATTATTTCTTTCGCAGACTATGACTTTGATGTTGTTTCTAAAAAGTCATAACCTCTTCCAGAAGTTTTAAATTTTATAGCTTGGTATGTTATGCTCAGTTCTCAATTTTTTATGAGAAGTATAAGGTATATGTCTAAATAGACTTTTTTTTTTCACATATGGATATCTAATTGTTCCAGCACATTTGTTGAAATGACTATCTTTTCTCCATTGTCAATTTCCTTTGCTCCTTTGTCAAGATATCAGTGGACAATTTTTGTGTGGGTCTATTTCTTTTTTTTTATTTTATTTTTATTTTTTTATTTTTTTTTAAAGGTTTTATTTATTTATTTGCCAGAGACAGTGGGAGAGAGAGAGCAAGTGAGCACAGGCAGAGTGGCAGGCAGAAGCAGAGGGAGAAGCACCTGCCGAGCAAGGAGCCCGATGTGGGACTCGATCCCAGGACGCTGGGATCATGACCTGAGCCGAAGGCAGCCACTTAACCAACTGAGCCACCCAGGCGTCCCCTGTGTGGGTCTATTTCTATTCCTATTTTTATTCTGTTCCATTGGTCCACCCATTGATTCTTTCACCACCTCTACACCATCTTGATTACTGTAGCTTTATGTGAATCTTGAAATTAGGTAGTGTCAGTCCTCCAACTTTGTTCGTTTTCAGTATTTTGTTGATTATTCTAGGTCTTTTGCCTCTCCACAGGTGCTTTAGAATCATTTTATCAACACAAAATAGCTTACTGGGATTTTGACTAGGGTCATTTAAATCTCCAGATCATGTTGACATCCGTGTCACCATGACATCTTAACAATACTGAGTCTTCCAGTTGATGGACACAGAATATCTTTCCATTTGTTTAGCTCTTCCTTTATTTCTTTTATTTTTTTAAAGAGTTAATTTATTTATTTGATAGAGACACAGAGAGAGAGGGAACACAAGCAGGGGGAGTGGGAGAGGGAGAAGCGGGCTTCCTGCCGAGCATGGAGCCCAATGCGGGGCTCAATCCCAGGACCCTGGGTTTGTGACCTGATCTGAAGGCAGATGCTTAAAGACTGAGCCACCCAGCCACCCCTTCCTTGATTTCTTTTATATTTTAGAGTTTTCTGCATATAGATCCTACACATTTTTTTAAAAGTAGGCTCCACACCTAACATGGGGCTTGATCTCACAACACTGAGATGAAGAATTGCATGCTCCACTGACTGAGCCAGTCAGGTGCCCCAATCCTATACATGTTTTGTTCAATTTACTGCTCACATTGTTTTATCTCTCTGCCTTTTGGAATTCTTTGAGGCCTAAGTTTGAAATAGATTCTTTTTTAAAAAATATTTTATTTATTTATTTGACACAGAGAGAGAGATCACAAGTAGGCAGAGAGGCAGGCAGAGCAGATTCCCTGCTGAGCAGAGAGCCCGATGTGGGGCTCAATCCCTCAACCCTGAGATCATGACCTGAGCTGAAGACAGAGGCTTAACCCACTGAGCCACCCAGGTGCCCCTTGAAATAGATTCTTAAAGAGCTACGGTTTCCTTCTGCCACATACTGAGATGGTTTTCCAAGCCTGTTTCTTGTAAAATGGGACTGGAATACCATACACACGGGTTTCTTATTAGGATCACATGAGGATGCTTATGAAATGCTTAGAAGTGTGGCTGTCATATGGTTCAAGCTCATTCCATTTTAGCACTTGTTAATGACTAACTATCAAAATCTAGGAAAGAGGGTGCTTGGGTGGCTCAGAGGATTAAGCATCTGCCTTCAGCTCAGGTCATGATCCCAGGGTTCTGGGATCAAGTCCCACATTGGGCTCCCTGCTCAGCAGGGAGTCTGCTTCTCTCTCTGACCCTACCGCTTCTGATGCTCCCTCTCTCTCTCTCTGAAATAAATAAATAAAATCTTAAAAAAAAAAAGTAACACATTAAAAAAAAAATCCAGGAAAGAATGCTACAGGGAAGAGTTAAATGTCCAGTTGGTGAGTTTGCAATTTCTAAAGGTCTGGATTCCAGTTTAGTAAGAGAAAAGAGCCTTGCACATGACACAGGGACATGACTATTAGGCTATCTTAATCTATGCAGTGCAGGGACACCACGGACAGTCTGAGTAATCCTGTCCTGGGACAGCCTTTCCTTCTTTCCCCTGAACCTTCCTCCCTCCTCAAAGCCTGGTTGTCCTAACCAGGACCCCTGGAGGGAACACACTGGATTCCTGCTGGTGGGTCTCAAGAGAACTTCTCAGACAGATCCTTGGAGCTGTTTTGAATCTGTAGGCTCCTCTGTGGAGCAGAGCAACTGTGGGGCTCTGACCACACAAATAGAAAGGTTATTAAAGCATTTGGCTAGAAACTGGAGTTAGGTGAAATGTAAACCAAGGAGAGCTTTGCTATGCTCAGCGCATTACAGCGCTGAGTGAGAGGGGTCGACTTCAGATCTGGACAGCAAAGTGGACCAAGAGTCCTGTTCCCTTGGGAACTACAGAGACAGGTGTATAATGTTGAGTCCAGAAACTCCTGACCTCAGGCTGCTTCTCTGTGTCCAAGTGACTTAGGTCCTCTAGATGTGCTTCTTTCTTACAATTATGATTTCCAACAGCAAATTTATGATTTTAGGGGGAAAAAAAGAAATCTCAGTAAAGAAGTAGTAGTCTCTCAAAGAACCTGATTATCAGGGACACTTACAGCTGTAACATGACCTTGGGAAAAGTAGTCTCCTGTTAACCTTGCAGTTGACTTCATCAGTATCTTTCCTGATGCATGGACCGGCAGACTTTCACTTGCTCATTCCAAGCTAATTTTCACTTTCTTGGTATAGACCCCTAAATAGAAATCCTGAACCAAACATTTTAGTCATCTTTCCTTTTTACTTTTCCTGACAATATTACCTAAAACAACCCAGCATTGCCCCCAGTTGTTCTGTTCCTATTAGGTATGGGAAATGCACCTTTTCCCTGGTGGGTCACCAAAGTACCTTTGAGTCCACTGAATCAGAGGTGACCTTCCTGAAGGAAGCTGCTTCTCCCAGAGGCTGGGGGATAGGGAACCCCTCCACCATGGTCTCCTCCTCCAGACTGCCCTCCTGGAGGCGGCAGGAACCACAATCAGCGCCACCTGCCACAAACAGGGTTGCAGGATCCAAAGCAGTCTTGTCCCAGATCAAGGCAGGTCCATTGCCCACAAATTGCTGGGGTTCCCCTGGTGGTCTGAACCTGAGAATCTGCAGAAAATGGCCTCCCTCATTCCCCAGAACCTCACCCCGATGGGCCACACCTTGCCTTCTCGAGGCAGACAATCTAATTGTGTCTTGTAAAGTACTTCTGTAAACAGATGTGTATATCTGTATTTGTCGATGTGAAGAGCTTGACTTGTAAGTCAGGCGCAAAACCAGATTATCTTGAAAGAATGAATCTTGGCAATTAGCCACAATATGACTGGCATAAAAGTCTTATTAGAGGAAATGGTTAGAGGTGTTTTCAGATGATAACATTTTCACAGGTTGAGCTGGAAGAGAGCTTAGTTAAAATGATCTTGTCCAACCCTCCCATCTCACACAGGAGAACTATTTCAAACTCAAGAGAGTTTGGACAAGGTCACACCGCCAGGCTTAACTCTTGCATATTGATTTTCCTGTGAGGTTAGGCAGAGGAGGAATCCTTCCTTCTCTCTTCTGCTTACAGAGATTAAAAAAACAAAAACAAGGACGCCTGGGTGGCTCAGTTGGTTGGACGACTGCCTTCGGCTCAGGTCATGATCCCGGAGACCCGGATCGAGTCCCCTGAGTCCCGCATCAGGCTCCCAGCTCCATGGGGAGTCTGCTTCTCCCTCTGACCTTCTCCTCGCTCATGCTCTCTCACTGCCTCTCTCTCAAATAAATAAATAAAATCTTAAAAAAAAAAAATAAAAAAACAAAAACAAAACAAAAAAACCCCACGATTTTTAAAAATTTATTTATTTGACAGAGATAGCGAGAGCAGGAATACAA
Source organism: Mellivora capensis (assembly GCA_004024625.1). Classification (NCBI taxonomy): domain Eukaryota; kingdom Metazoa; phylum Chordata; class Mammalia; order Carnivora; family Mustelidae; genus Mellivora; species Mellivora capensis. The sequence continues at coordinate 49,146 of PISX010014031.1, read as the reverse complement.
GCAGGGGGAGTGGGAGACTGGGGAGAAGCTGGGGAGCAGGGAGCCCGATCCTGGGATCATGACCTAAGGGGAAGGCAGATGCTTAATGACTGAGCTACCCATGCGCCTCTCCTGAGATTTTTGTTTTGTTTTGTTTTTGTTAAGATTACTCCCCTAGTCCTAACAAGCAGCCCTGCTACCCAGGGTTTTGGTGTCTCAAGTGATTAAATCCTGTGCCCCGTTTTGTTTTGTCCTTCCGGTGGGTTGAGAAAACCGGCGGGTCTGGTCCGGGTCCCGCCCCCCCCACCCCTAGCGCGGGGCAGGCGGGCTGAGAACCGCGGACGCGCGCAGGCGCTCACGTGACCACCACGGCGCTCAGTTCCGCTCCCTGTCCCAGACGCGGTTGGGCCCTGCCAGGGGTTCCTTTTGGGCGGGGTGGGCCCCAGGTAGGCACCGCAGCCCTGCCTGGCCACCGCTGGAACAGTGAGGGGGCTACCGCGCCGGCGCAGGTGGACAGATGCGGGCAGATCACACGTTAGGCCCTCTGTGCCTGCCCAGTGCCCTTAGCAGCGGGGACGGAATGTGGCTCCGGGGAAACGACACTGCCCTTCCTTCCTCTGTTCTTTGGCCTTGCTTTCAATTCAGCTACAGATCTTTTCCCCTTTCTCTCTGCTGATTTAGCAGCGTCCTGCTGGGGGCGTGGAGGGATTAATCAGTGACAGGAAGCGGCCTCTTTCTGAGCAGTGACCAGCTGTGCAAGACCAGCTCCGGGAGTCTGTCGCGCTTCCCGCCCGCTGTTCACCTATCCGCTCCTGCCATGAGGCACCTTGGGGTCCTGCTCTTCCTACTTGGGGGCCTGGGGGCTCTCGCTGATGTCTGCGGTGAGTAACCAGATCTACCCTGTGCCTCTTTCCTCCTGGGGCCTTAGGGGGGAGGACCGCCTTGTCCAAACCCCTCAGTATGTAGCTGGAGAAACTGAGGCTTGGATGTGTGGGAGGGTACAGTTTATCTGCCCCTTTGGGCTTCCACAGTAGTTGGGACTTAGCTGGACCTCGGTGTTTGACACCCTGTATTGAGATTGATTACGGTTGACCCTCGAAAAAGGTGGGTTAGGGCTGCCGACCCTCCATGCAGCCCAAAATCCATGTGTGTGTCTTTTGACTCCCTAGAAACTTAACTAACTACTAATACCCTACTGTTGACTGAGCCTTACTAATAAGATAAACAAGACATATTTTGTATGTTATGTGTATTATATCCTGTATTCTTGTGATAAAGTCAGCTTTAAAAAAAAAAATAGGGACGCCTGGGTGGCTCAGTTGGTTAAGCGGCTGCCTTCGGCTCAGGTCATGATCCCAGCGTCCTGGGATCGAGTCCCGCATCGGGCTCCTTGCTCGGCAGGGAGCCTGCTTCTCCCTCTGCCTCTGCCTGCCACTCTGTCTGCCTGTGCTCGCTCTCTCTCTCTCTCCCTCTGACAAATAAATAAAAAATTTAAAAAAAAATAAAAAGAAAAAAAAGAAAATGTTGTTGAGGAAATCACCAGGAAAAGAGTAAATTTGGGACACCTGGGAGGCTCAGTCGGTTCAGCGTCTGCCTTCTGCTCGGATCTCCATCCCAGCATCCTGGGATGAGGCCCAGAGCCCCACGTCCAGGCTCCCTGCTCAGCAGGGTGTCTGCTTCTCCCTCTACCCCTTGCCCTGCTTCTGCTGTCTCTCTCCCTCTCTCTCAAATAAATAAACAAAATCTTTAAAAAAAATACACTTAAAGTTCTGCTATATCAAGAAAAATTCACGTATGGACCCACATAGTTCAAACACACATTGCTCGAGGGTCAGCTCCGTATGTCTGACAGCTCACCAGGCAAAACCGCTCCCATTAACCCAGTCTTTAGTTTATTTACTCATTCAACATGCATTGACTGAGACTTCTCCTAGCCAGTGCAGCACGGGGCTTTGGGGAAAGAATAGAGTGAGACCAGTCCCATCCCTGTCCTCCTAGTGCATCTGTTCTAGTAAAGGGGACACTTAAAAGAAGTCAGGAAGCAAATCTGTGCTGTGTTTGGGGCTGCGGGGAGTGAGAAAGGAAGCAAACCAGGCATGGAGGTAGAGAGCTGGGGGCCACTGATTCAGGGAGAGTGTTGAGGGAAGGCTCTCCAAGGACCAGGCGCGACAGGGGTATTGAGACCCAGAGGAGGAAAAGGAGCTGAAAGGAAAAGGAGTAGGGGGCATCCCAGGCAGAGGGAAATAAGTATGCAGGCACCCTTAATGGAGACGAGTCTGAGAGAGGCATAGGGGGCAGGTCATGGCAAGACATTTGTGTTACATTGCACACACAGGAACCTGACTGCTTCGGCTCTGTGTCCCAGTGTCCCCAGGGGCCTGTTGGGATCCATCTGGGAGTCTGAACGCAGGCCTGGGGCTATTTGTGCACTGGAGATAGGGAGAAAGCAGAAGGCAGGCAGGGAAGCCTCTGTGCTCTGGGGCTACTCACCTCCCTTCCCTCTTTGTATTCTGCCCCCAGTCTTTTTTTTTTTTTTTAATTTTTTTTTTTTAAGATTTTATTTATTTATTTGACAGACAGAGATTACAACTAGGCAGAGAGGCAGGCAGACAGAGAGGAAGGAAAGCAGACTCTTTGCTGAGCAGAGAGCCCGACGCGTATTCTGCCCCCAGTCTTATGTGCAATATGCTTTCACTCCCCGGGTCTCGGTGTCTTTGGAGAAGCTGAGAGGCAGTTTCAGATGACAGATGAGTCAGTCAAAGGTTAGAGGAACCAGGTGACCTGCCAAGGCATTCCAGCTTTCCAGGGCTTTGCTGGACTCCGTTCTCAGAACTCCAAGTCACGGCCTTCTCTGGGCACCAGGAGCTTCCAACCTGTGTTCCATAAGTGCAAACAGACCCCGCAGCCCTTGGCTCTTGGTTCCCGTCCAGACAGTCCCCAGGGGAGACCTGGGACCCAGACCTCACTGGGCATGAGCCATTGAAGTAGTTGGCCCATAGACCTGACAGAAGCCCTGGACCCTGGTCCTTGCACAGGTGCAGCCCCCTACAGCTGAGCCACTTAGCTGCCCAGGCCTCATTCCCTCTCCTGAAAAATGGGCTAAGAATGCTCCCCTGTTTTCCTCCTTGGTGTGGTGTGGAGGATCTCACAGCTCAAACTTTACCATTCAAAGCTCTGCTGTCGTGAAATTGACAAGAAAGCTGCACTAATGCTTGCCCAGGGTGGGCTCTTCTGCTTCGGAATGTCAAGGCTCATCAGCTGGCAGAGCTGCGTGGCCTGGTGTGCAAGAGGCTCCATGGGAGGGAGATCGCCCTGGGCCACTTTAATGACAAAGTTGAATTTTCCTTTTAAGGAGGGTGAATTGTGGTTATGAGCCTCTCTTTATAGCTCAGTTTCCTCTTATCACTTCTAATCCCAGGGCTGACTCACTTGCTAGAGGGCAGAGCCTGGGTTGGGGTGAGGCTGTCCTACCAGTTTGAAGAAAAGGGAGAGGGAAAGAGAGGGACAGATGACCAGAAGGACAGGCTGAGAGAGGTAGAGAATGAGACAGATCCAGACAGAGAGGGAAAAATGCTTACAGAAATGGGAGGCAGCCCCAGAAAGGTACTGAGTAAGAGAAAGGAAAGAAAAGCAACCCCTGTCTCTGACCTCCACCCCCTTCAGCCCCTTCACAGGTAGCAGCAGATACCTGTGACTTTTGGGAAAACAGGCATAAGATGGTGAGACCTGTAGGGGCACCTGGCTGGCTCTGTCCACAGAGCATGCCGACTCTAGATCTCAGGGTCATGAGTTTGAGCCCCACATTGGACATAGAGATTACTTACAAAAAAAAAAAAAAAAAAGATGGTGGGACGCAAGCCAAGAGGGATGGGCCAGTTATGAGAAGAACCCTGGTCCTTGCACAGGTGAAGAGCTCTGGTGGCAGTTCCAGGGCTCAGTCCCCTGGGAGGGGCAGTCTGCCCGGCATCCTGGGACACAGCACAGCCACAGCGGAGGCAACTGGATCTCTGCAGATAACTGGGAGGCAGTAAATGGGGAAAAGTCCAAAGTGCCTCCCAGGCCACCCATGGTGCTCAGGTTCCTTCCTGAAGGGAGGCAGGCAGGGTCAGCTGGGGCTGGGAGATGCCCCTGAGGCTTCCGCTTCCCCGAGTTTTCATGATTCAGTTTCAGGCAAACCCCAAAGCACACAGAGGATGGTTGGCTTTCTACCAACTCACTCTTAGGACTCCGATCCTCTGCACCTACAGACATGGCAGGAAAAGCATTATTTTGAGATCTGCGCAGAGGAAGCTCACCAGACAGCCCCAGTTAGCCATGGGCAGCGTAGAATGGTTTTTTTTTTGTGTGTGTGTGTGTGTGTTTGTTTTTTTAAAGATTTATTTATTTTAGAGGGTGGGGGGAGGAGAAGAGAAGGGGGGGAGAATCCTCAAGCAGACTCCCCACTGAGTGGGGACGCCCCCCTGCCCTTGCGGGGCTCAATCCCTGGATCCTGAGATCATGACCTGAGCTGAAATCAAGAGAACAACGTTTAACTGACTGAGCCACCCATGCGCCCCAGCCTGCAGTATTTTGAAATTGGGTGTGTAATGTGTTCTGTGTGTGGGTTGCAGTTTTTGTAAATGGATTTGGCAGAGCACCGAAGAACAGGCTTTGCAGGAAGGTTTATCCTTGGCTCTGCAGCCTATGTAAGACACAACATGACTTTGAACAGCTGTTTCCTCTTTTGTGCAAAGCGATGATGACAGTATGGATGCCACAGGACTGGCATGAGGAGGACCAAGTGAGGTCGGGTGCAGGACTTGAGACACATCACGAGGCTTGGGCCCCGCTCTCTGTTACTCCTTGTGGCAGAGTGGTTGACTGGTACCAGCTTTCTCTGCCCTCAGCCCACCACCTCTCCCTGGCCCATTTCAACTGCTCTTTTGGGATACCTGCTTTCCCCTGTTTACCTGCCGCCTTTTCCCATACAAGTAGTACTTGTGCCAGATGGAGGTGGAGTAGAGATGTTTATTCCCTAAAGAAGGCTCTGGTAAGGTAAAAGCAGTTCCTTCCTGAAGGCCTGGTCCCACAACCTCATTTGGCCTGTTCTCTTTCTTAAGAAGTACCAGAGGTGGACAGCAAGCTGGTGGAGAGGCTGGGCCAGCGCCTCTTGCCCTGGATGGACTGGCTCTCCCTGGAGCACCTCAACCCCAGTATCTACGTGGGCCTGCGCCTCTCCAGCCTGCAGGCAGGGGCCAGGGAGGCCTTCTATCTGCACATTCTCAAGCTCAACTACCAGCAGAGGCTCCTGGGGTATCACTGTTCACTTTCTTCTTTCCCCATGCCTTGCTCTAACTCCTAAGGGATACCTGCCTTCTGGTTTGGGGTCCCACTGCTTTGTTGGGAGACTTTGGGCAACTTTTGTCTCCTTTGGCACTTTCTCCATCTGTAGAATGGGGTTGGCTTGACTAGATTGGAGACAGACATCACTGATCCATGACCACAGTCCATGCCCTCGCCCCTAACCCCCACCCAAGCCCAGAAGCAGGACCTAGCAGCATCTAACTTTCCAGGGGGCATTAAGGGGAGGCCTGTTCTGAGGCTCAGTGTGGGTGTTTAACGAGAGTTGAAGGATTGGGAACACCACGAAGCAGCTCCTGCTTGGACTCCCTCTCAGACAGTGGACACAGGGCAGGGACGGGGAAGAGAGGGAAGACTGTATGGGCAAAGTGTGATCAAAACGGTGGGGGCAACCATAGGTCATTCGGACGTCAGAGCCCTCGAGGCTTGTCCTTGAGTCTAATTTTTTATCTTTATGAAATATGTATGGCATGCACCTTACGACATGCTGAGCTGACTCCGTCTACTTTTGGTAGTTCTAGCAAAATTCCTAATTGTTTGGATTCTTTTCACTTTATGATGTTGCTGGGGTGCTCCAACCCAGGCTTACCATGGTGGCATTTTCTTACAGAAGTTTTGTTTACTGGCTTTGTCCTAGGCTTGCCATCGATGATGACAGCAGTAACAACCAGGCCAAGCCCTCCATGGGCCAGCTGGCCCTCTACCTGCTGGCTCTCAGGGCTAACTGTGAGTTCGTTGGAGGCCGCAAGGGGGATAGGCTGGTCTCCCAGCTGAAGCGGTTCCTGGAGGACGAGAAGAGGGCCATTGGTGAGAGGATGTGGCCTGCTAAGTGTGGAGGGGGCCCCTCATCAGATCACATTCTCTGGAGAAGCATCTAAGTCAGAACTTTGGGTTTTTTCCCCCCAGGCCTCTTTCCTACCTCCCGCTCTGCCTGTCTCACTATCCACCTAGAGGCTTGGGCCTGCTGCAGTTGCCATCCTTGATCGAGCCTTTCCTGTACCCCACATGCACTCTGTTGGCAAGTTCTGCTCAGCCACCACGACTGGACTGACTGCCTGCCTCTGGGACGACTGCATGGCCTCCATCCTGCTTGCTTCTCAGCCTCTCTCTGCTAACTGTCCTGCCACCTGATTCAACTCAGCACATGACAGCCAGGGCAAGCATTTGAAATATAAATTTGATCTCGTTAGCCCTGCTCAAACCTTGCACAGGCAGCTCACAGCTGTGTCCACAGCCTTTTGGGCCCATCCACCTGTCCTTTTCTCCTCTTCAGAACCTGTGGGCCCACTTCCTGGCTCACCCCCCTGCCTTTCTAGTCTTTTTTTTTTTCCCTGCCTTTTTAGTCATGCTGATTTCTCAGCTTGCAGATCAGGGTCTTCGTATATGTTCTCCTTTTCCAGAAGATTCCCTTCCGCTTCTAGCTTCCTGCTCCACCTTAGCTCTTCCTCCCCACCCCCACCTGGCCAGCATCATTGCCTCTTAGATGAACCCTGCCCTGATGCCCCAGCTCCTCAAAGACCTCTACTATGTGGCCCCAGAGATCTTGGTGCACATTTCAGTTCTAATCATGCTGCCGTGGGTGCAGGTTGTTGTGGTTGGAGGCTGGCTGGTCACCACTGGTTTGGTCACCTGTCTGAGCAGCACAGCACCTGACGCAGAGTGGACCCTTAGCAAGAATGGGTTGAGGGAATGAAGAATGAAGGGTCCCGTGACCCAGAGGAGGGTGTTGGGAAGTGTGGGCAGTGGGGTCCTATGTGCTGTCTGGGCTTGTTGCTGGGAGAGGGCAGAGTGGCCACCCCTCAGGCCTGGCATGAAGCCCCTGCCCCATGGTCTCCATTCTCCCAGGGTCCAATCACAAGGGCCACCCCCGCACCAGCTACTACCAGTACGGCCTGGGCATCCTGGCCCTGTGTGTCCACCAGAAGCGGCTCCATGACAGCGTGGTGGGCAAGCTCCTTTATGCTGTGGAACATGACCAGCACCTCCAACAGGACCTCCTGTCTGTGGGTGAGTGGGCGAGGCCCAGCTAAAGCCGGGCTGGCGCTCCGCCATCCCGCAGTCCCAACTGAGGGCCGCCTCCCCCTGCCCTATGCTCACCTTTCCTTGGGACAAGTTGTTACGAGTCCTTTATGAGGGAGGGCTCGTGTATGTGGTATGGTGGTCATGAGCCAGGGTTGGAACGGGCCTAGGACCCTGACCCCAGCTCTGTCACACACTTACTGTAGGCCACCCTGGGCAAGTCAGCTGGCCTTTCTGTTTGAGCTTCTCCTGTAAATAACCTCCCAGCAGTATCCTGATAGAAGATGCCTTATAAATCAAGGGGTTGTCATGTGCCTGGCATGGAGAAAGTTCTGGGTACATAGCTATGATCTTGTCCTCATATGAGCTGGGAAGCCAGAGACCTGGATTGTGCAACTGCTACCTCAGTATGTTACCTGGGGCCTCCAGTGCCCTTTCTTGTCATTGTGACTCAGGGTCTCTTGTAGGTCAGGCATTCTGTAAGTGTGTGTGCCTCGCATAGGCTGGGGTTGGTTGGAATAGGTTGAAAGGGTGAGGTGGTGCCGCAGAGGGAAGGCCACAGAGAGCTTGCTCTGCTTGAGGCTTATAGAAAAACCACTGTGGACCCAGTAAATCACCTCGGGGTGGGGGCAGGAGTTTTGCCGGGGGGGGGTGTGCTTCAAACCCTCCAGGGCCCAGGCAGCTCCCTGGGCATATGAAATCAGATCACCTGGGTGTGGACCTAGCCATCAATCTGTTCCAAACTTCCCTGATGATTCCAAAGCGCAGGTAGGTTTGGGAATGAGTGGTATAGGATAAAGTCCTCTTGAGCCTCCCTTCTCTGGGCTCTCTTCCTAACCTCTAACCCCTAAACAGTAGATGGGGGTAGGGTGAACAACCATTCTTGTTTTCCTGGAACTAAGGGGCATCCCAGGACACTGAACTTAACAGTGGCCAAACTGGGGAAGTTCTGGACAAACTGGGCTCCGTTGGTCCCCCTCGCTGGTGAAAATTTTCTAGAGCGCTGATTTGACCATGCCCCTTCTTCAAGCCTCTGATGGCAGCCCGTTGCCCCAGGGCCTTGCCTAGACTGACCCCTGTTGACTCTGTCCGTTGCAGACACAGTGGCCATGGCGGGCTTGGCCTTCACCTGTCTGGAGCAATCTAACCTCAATCCCAATCAGAGACACCGGATCACCCAGGCCATTAATACGGTACGACAGAAGATCCTCAAGGCACAGACCTCTAAAGGCCACTTTGGGAATGTCTACAGCACCCCTCTGGCGCTGCAGGTAGGAAAGAGAGCTTGGGGCCAGAGTCCAGCCTGGTGTTTGGTGGGCTGTGGCCTGGTCAGGGACTGGGAGACCTGGCTTCTCCATGCCGGCCGACCTGTCTCCTCCTTCTCTTCCCCATTCTGTCACCAGTTACTGATGAACTCCTCCATGCCTGGAGAGAAACTGGGCAGGGCATGCCTCAAGGCAAGGGCTGCTCTGTTGGCCAGTATGCAGGATGGGGCCTTCAAGAATGTTCTCATAATTTCCCAACTGCTGCCTGTCTTGAACGGCAAGAGCTATGTGGATCTCATCTCCCCAGACTGCGAGGCACCGAGAGGTAGCTGGGCCTTCCAACGGGAGCCCTGTTCTTTTCAGTGTGCCGAGTGTTCCCCGAAGTGTGCAGGTCCCGGGGAAGGGAGGTTGCCTAGTCCTGGTTTGCTGAGTCAGCAGGGGTTTGATGGCCCACGTGGGACACACTGGCAGCGAAGGTGCAGTCAGAGCTTCCAGAAAGCCACAGTGTAGGGGGAGAGATACCAAAGAGAGAGCTCTGGGTGGGCCATGAATCCGCAGCCCTCTGTGTGATCCCCAGGCCATAAATGTTTGAGTGGATGAATGGGGAGAGACACATTTTGGGTAGCACTGGTACATCCTAATGAGTCGCAATTTGCAGCTGGAATCAGGGTTTCATCTGGGAGAAGGACTTGAGTTGGTGAGTGGGATTTTCCCACTCACCAGGGTTTCATCTGGGAGAAGGACTTGAGTTGGTGAGTGGTGAGTGGAGAAGAGTAGTAGCAAGGGCAGGGCAGAGAGGGGACAGTAGGAACAAAGGTGCCGAGGTGTAAAAGGCTGAAATTTGGGGGAAGGGTCTTCCTAGAGAGTGGGCTCTGGGAGAATGAGCCGGAGTTGCAGGCAGGATAATGAAAAGGAGGGGAGACCCTCAGAGGTAACGGACAGAGGTGACAGGAACAGATGCATGTTCAAGAAAGAGCCCTCTGGGGTGCTGTGTGGCAGATAGGTGGGAAGGGGGTACTGGAGGCAAAAATACCAGTAAGGGGCCCAACCTTGGGCAGCCAGGGGACATAGAGGTTAAAGACAGGGGAGGCTGGGATGGGAACTAGCGGTGATGCTGGCTGAAATGGGCCACAGTGTCTTTGAGGGAAGAAAGGAGGACTAACACCTGGCCCCCTGCCCTCACACCAGCTACCCCTTCCTCTCTCCCTGGCATAGTCCTATTGCAGCCAGCTGTGGAGACCCCTTCGCGAACCCAAGAGCTCATCAGTGTCATGCTGAAGGTCCCCCATGCCTTGCAACCATACAGACACCGCATCTCTGTCCCTGCTGGGGCCTCCTTGGAAGATGTCCTTAAGAAGGCCCAGGAGCTCACAGGATTCACGTGAGACACCCCCCCCCCCACACCTCCCAGTCCTCACCCCATCTGACCCCTACATCCCTGAAATAGGACTCGAATGGGATGGGGATGGAAGAGGAGGTTCCCCGGGTGAGGGGCTGGGCCAGGCTCTGCTTTCCCCTTCTCCACTCCTGAATGGCCTGGGCTGTAGTGGAAACTGGCAGCTGTGGGCCAGCATTGTCAATGGCTTTGAGAATATTCTCTGGGGGCAGAACATCCACACTGGAATCCCAGCTCCATCACTCTCCCACTCGGGACCTGGAACCAGTTTGTTATTGACCTGTTACCCAGTGAGAACACCAGCCGTGCCTTGCTCCTTGCAGGGCCATGCAAGGAGTCTGGGAATTAGTGCACATAGAGGACGTGGCCCCCTGCACTTAGTAAACTCAGCACAGGTTAGCTTTTGAAAGAATCAGAATTTTTCTCATCAGAGGATCTTGGCCTCATCCCTTTGATGAAGTACCCTGGGCAAGTCCTCTAATGTGTGGAGGTTGGGCAACATCCTTAAACTTGCCTCTCACCCTGACAAAATACGACAAGTCTGGGGCCAAGCAGTTCTGGAGTGCTGCTCTCTGCCCAGCCATGTCCATGCCTGAATAACATGGATGGGATTCTTGTGTTACCAATGGGGAATCTGAACTAGAGGAGCTGAGTGCCTTCTACCAGGTCACCCAGACTCCAGACTTCTCTTCTAGAAAGATATGCCTCAGTTTCTGTGGGCCCCAATTTCTGTGCCCACGTGGAGTTCCCAAAGGACAACACCCTGCAGTTAGGGAGGGCCCATAGCTGGTGCCTGGCGGTTGTCCGGGCCAGGGAACTTCAGGCCTGAGATATACAAAGACCCTCCCCCCCCCATTTAAAGAACAAATATTAATGGGGCACCTGGGTGGTTCAGTGGGTTAAAGCCTTTGCCTTCGGCTCAGGTCATGATCTCAGGGTCCTGGGATCGAGCACCGCATCGGGCTCTCTGCTCAGCGGGGAGCCTGCTTCCTCCTCTCTGCCTCTCTGCCTACCTGTGGTCTCTGTCTGTCAAATAAATAAAAGCTTAAAAAACAAACAAACAAACAAATATTCTTCCAGACCCTGGGTTATTTCTGTTTATACTATGATTTAGATGCGTACTATCCTGTTTGCTGTTAAAAGTCCCTTCTCTTTCTGGCTCCAGACATCTAAAAACCATAAATGACTTTGCAAATTAGATATAAAGTGTACAAAGAATAACATTCAAATAAGGACTGTTCACTGAGGAGCAGGGGTACAAAGCCAGGCATGGGAAGGGCCCTATGCTCTCAGCTGCTTGGACCCAAGTTACTGTCAAGCCTGAGTTTGACCAGGCAGCTGTGACTTCATAGGCCCTTCCCTGGCCCCGAACACTCCATTCAGTACTAAGCCCGCCTCCTTTCTCTTCCCAGTAGCCTGCAGCACATACCGCAGCCCTTACGGGGGCCCGCACAGCCCCAGACGGCTGCACACACAGCACCTTGGCAGGCTGCTGTCCAGCAGACCTTGAGACAACAAGGGTACCAATCAGGGACACAGTTCTGTCAGTGGAGGTGGGTGCCTTTACTGGGTGCAGACGCCAGGCAGGAAGGTTATGTCTGGAGGCACACGAATGCCCGGCCGAGAGAGCTGGGCTGCAGAAAGAGAGATCCAGGGAGAAAGAAGGAGAGAGAGAGAAACAGACATGCTCCAAGCAGCCATGTGGACCCACAGAGTTAGGGAATGATGCTGATGGGGGCTGCTTTGTGACATCCCCTCAAACAACTTTCCCTTGGACGAAGTCACCCTTAGTGGTTTTCTGTCTCTTAAGAATATAAAAACCCTCCATCTCTAAGACAGAACCATTGATAAGCCTTTTGGGGAGAGGAAGAACATGACCCATGGGCTTTTAAGAGGACCCCTCTGGCAGCTGTGTCCACATGGTTTGGAGAAACCCACAGCTGGAGACAAGGAGCTCAGGGGGCGGGTGGTGTGAATAAGGATTCTCTTGGTTGCCAAGGCCAGAAACCTAACTCCAGTCCTCTCTGGTAACGGGGAGCATGAGGTGTGTAGAATCGGAGAGAAGACTGAGCCCCCAGCCACAAGAAGAGGGAATGCTGTTGAACCACAGAACCTTCGAGAAGCAGAGACCCACTGCCACCACCAGGTGTCTCCGCCCCGCACCTCCCTGCTTCTTTTTGCACCCTGGCTTTGCCCTCTCTCATTGGGCATTGGCATATCGTATGTGGTGCTGATGGCTTCTACTCCTCATCCCTGCAATGCCAGCTTCCAGAGAGGGGGCACCTGCTGAGCCAGTCACGTAGCAGGTGTCCCTTCCTGAAGACCATGGTCCTGGTCAGTGCGCAGGGGTGAAGTCCCCTGAGTGGACAGTGTCAGGGGGCAGCAGAAGAGGGGCAGGGGTGAGGCCCGTGGCCTGGAAAGGATTTGGCTAGCGCCAGCCCTGAAGGAAAGGCCAGGACTTCCCTAGTGGGGGTAGTTCCACCTCTGCCCTTGGGTCAGTGGAAGCAAAAGTCACCTCTTCTCCTTCTGCCTCTCCCTTTGGTAGGTATGAAACACGGAACTCCTTGTCAGGCCCCTATCTGACCTCCGTGATGGGGAAAGAAGCTGGGGAACGTGAGTTCTGGCAGCTCCTCCGAGCCCCTGACACCCCGCTGCTAGAAGGTGAGTCTGGTGGCCGGCCACCTCTGGACATTTCCCCCCATTGGCCTTGTTGCTGCGAGGCTTCCCTGGCTCACCTCGGCTTTCCCCTGAGCCTTTCTGGGCCTCCACCTCAGAAGATAACTGATGTGCGAAGTGGTTTCTAAGTTACTGAACTGAATGCTTAAGAATGTTTATGTAAGTTATTGTGGCAACTCTAGGAAACCAGGCAAAAAAGAGGAAAATTGAAACCACCTATCATTTGCTCCCCAGAAATCGCTTCTTTTAACTGTTGGTATGTTTTCTTCCAGCTAATTTTTAAAATATGTAAATTTTGGGGCACCTGGGTGGCTCAGCGTTTAAGTGTCTGTCTTCAGCTCGGGTCCTAATCCCAGGGTCCTGGAATTGAGTCCTGCACCAGGCTTCCTGCTCAGTGGGGAGTCTGCTCCCTCACCCACGCCCCCTGCTTGTGTCCCCTCTCTCGCTCTCTCTCTCTCTCTCAAATAAATAAATAAATAAAATTTTTTAAATTTTTTTTTTTTTAAGATTTTATTTATTTATTTGAAAGACAGAGACCACAAGTAGGCAAGAGAAGCAGGCAGGGAGAGAGAGAAGGAAGCGGGCTCTCCGTGGAGCAGAGAGCCCGATGTGGGGCCCGATCCCAGGACCCCGGGATCATGACCCGAGCCGAAAGCGGAGGCTTTAACCCACTGAGCCACCCAGGCACCCCAATAAATAAATAAGTAAAATTTTTTTAAAAAGTAAGTTTTTTCAGAAAAATGGAGTCACGCTCTGTAGCAATGCCATCCGACAGAAACTAAATGCGAGGCATGTGTGTAATTCCAAATTTTCTAGGTGATGACACTAATATTAATAATACATCTCATTTAAGCAAATTATACAAGATACTATTATTCCGAGATATATAATCAATGTAAAATTATGAATGGCATTTTTGCTTGCTTTTTTTGTCCTAAGACTTCAAATGCACAATAGCCGTGTGCGGCTAATGTGAGCATACCAGGTTGGGAGCTCTGTATGCTGTTTTGCAACTTAAAAAAATTTTTTTTTCTTTTTTTAAACAAATATTTATTTACTTTTTAAAAAATTTTTTTAAAAAATGTATTTATTTGTCAGAGAGAGGGAGAGAGCGAGCGAGCACAGGCAGACAGAGTGGCAGGCAGAGACAGAGGGAGAAGCAAGCTCCCTGCTGAGCAAGGAGCCCGATGTGGGACTCGATCCCAGGACGCTGGGATCATGACCTGAGCCGAAGGCAGCCGCTTAACCAACTGAGCCACCCAGGCGTCCCTACTTTTTATTTTTTTTAAAGATTTTATTTATTTATTTATTTGAGAGAGAGAAACAGAGATGGCAAGAGAGAGCAGGAGCTGGGAAGAGAGGGAGAAGCAGGCTCCCCACTGAGCAAGGACGCTTAATCCCAGAACCCTGGGATCATGACCGGAGCTGAAGGCAGACACTTGATAACTGAGCCACCCAGTAGCCCCTATTTATTTATTTTTTAAAGAAAGCTCTAGGGCAACCCTGTTGGGACCCCTCTCTGCCTTAAGAGCTTTTTCTTTATTTTCACTTAATAAACTTAATAAACTTCTATCGCTTTAGTAAAAAAAAAAAATGTAATAATAAGGTAAGTTCTTTGCCCAGTGTGGGACTCGAACTCACAACCGTGAGATCAAGAGTCACCTGTTCTGAGGCCTTGGAGGCAAGATGGCGGCGCGGGGAGCGCTCGGCTCCATGTGCCGGCGTCTCTGGCAGGGTTCAAGGAATTTTTCTGTAAACCCTTCTAAGAGCAGTACAGCCAGAAATGGTGGCTTTCTCCTCAGTACCAGTATGAAATGGGTACAATTTTCAAACCTACACGTTGATATTCCCCAGGATTTGACCAAGCCTAAGATAACCATCTCTGATGAACCAGATACCTTATATAAGCGCCTGTCAGTTTTAGTAAAAGGCCATGAGAAGGCTGTATTGGACAGTTACGAATATTTTGCAGTGCTTGCTGCGAAAGAACTTGGTATCTCTGTTAAAGTACATGAGCCTCCAAGGAAAAGAGAGCGATTTACTCTTCTCAAATCAGTGCATATTTTCAAGAGGCACAGAGTTCAGTATGAAATGAGGACACTTTACAGATGTTTGGAGTTAGGACATCTAACTGGAAGTACAGCAGATGTCTACTTGGAATATATTCAGCGTAACTTACCTGAAGGAGTTGCCATGGAAGTGACAAAGACCAAATTAGAACAGTTACCAGAACACATCAAGGAGCCAGTCTGGGAAATGGTACCGGAAGAAAAAGAAGGCAAGTCCTAAAGTCTCAGCGAGTCTGCTGGTGCTGGCCTTTGACCCAAGAGGAGGTCAGAAATGTATGTTGAGATAGAGAGGCTCGACCGTGAGTTTACCTGACCGCTCCGTGGAGCCCACGTGAGCGCACATGCCCTGATCAGCTCACAGCAAGGGGCCGAACTTCAGTGACACCCTGGACTAGAGTGAAAAACCACTTGACCTATTCTTCCGTACACTCATCATTTCAGTTCTGATTTTAACAAATGTGAGCAAACCGCTTTGCTGTGCGCCAAGAGAATCGAGTTTGAATTTTGTTACTGTTACTGCTCAGTGATTAGATCACACTGATTTTAATCTGTAAAAAAAAAAAAAGAGTCACCTGTTCTACCGACTGAACTGGCCAGGTGCCCTGCAACTTATTTTTCTCATTCTTAACGTATTGTAGACATCTATGTTGTTACATGTAGATCTTCCCCATCCTTTGGAATAGCCGTGTAGAATATATATCACTCACAAGGGTGTTTGGGGCTGCAGGTAACAGGAAACCATGCAAACTAGCTTCCACTCTATGATATCCGTTATCGAGTGTCCAGAGTCGAGAGGGAATGAAGGCTTCAGGGCTGGTGTAACCTGGGCTCCAGCCCTGTTCCCTGTGACTCCGTACTCCTCTTTTTGTTGGCTTCCTTACCCTTCTTGCGTCTTCCCAGGGCAGCTCCCTTTTAAAACTTTGCCCCAAGCAGACAAAGGTGGAATTGGGACACGGGCACATTCCTGGACCTATCCCTGTTGTTAGGAGATGGCCCAGGGGCTCCGCGCTTGCCATCAGCTGGAGAACAAGGATTGCCACACGACTGAGGTGGGCCAGGCAGGGCATGCCTCAGCACTGGGTTTTGCAGTGGGGCATGGAGTGAGATGGGGAGGCTGCGGCTTCTCCACTCCTGCTGGATATTTAGGGTTTTAACTCCTACAGTTCAAGCAGTCATGAGCATCCTTGTGCATTAGCCCAGTCACCAGACAGATTCTGAAGGGTCATTTGTCCTTGCTCTTGCTACCCGGAGCTTCTGTTGGGCACCTACTGAGTGCCAGACATTGGGCCAAGTGCCTTCCAGAATGTGGGCCTTTCTGAGGGAGCCCAAGAAAAGCCATTCTTTCCCTGCCTGCTTCTGAACAGATTGAGAAGTAAAGAGGGGGCAGACGGAGACCCCAGATGTGGCCTCTATTACTCATAAAGCCTGGGCTGGAGGGTGGAGCCTGGGGCAAGCCCATTTCTGAAATGACGAAAGTAATGGGAATGCCAGCGCTCCCAAAGGTGAAATAACTTGCCCAAAGTCACACCGCTGATGAGAGCAGAGCTGGGGCTTGTCCGCAGATGCCATGCTGGGGCCTTGACTGTCTCTAGTGGGCAGAGGCTGGCTTCCGCAGACTTCACTCGTGGTCTTGGTTCTCCCTCCAGACCACACTGAGCAAGTCCCCCTTCCTGATGGCCCCTCAAGGGACCCTGAAGCCAGTGACCCTGTCCATCAGGTGTTGTCAGGGTTCTCTGGTTCCTTTGGCCCCATGCTGGTTATCCAGAATGCTGTCCCAGCCCCTCTGCCTGGGGGGCTCCCCCACTGTAAAATGAACCTGGGAGCCTCAGGAGCCCTGAGGTCACAGCTGATTTCAGTTTCCAGACTGGCTCTGGACAGCTCTCACTTTCCCACCACCAAGCCCTCAGGAGATCATGAGATCATGAACACCCTGGCCTCAGGGCGCTTGTCCATAAGAAGAGGTGGTGGTAGGGGGTGGGATTCTCTGTCCTGCTAACCGCCCCCCCCATGCTCAACCTGTTTCTGCAGGCATTGCTGACTATACCCCCAAGGATGGACAAACCATCGAGCTGAGGCTGGTCAGCTGGTAGTCCCTGGGCTCACCCACCCCAGCAGCCTGGCCTACCTCCTGGGGCCTCCGCCTGCCCTCCAGACATCGCAGTAACAGGCACACGCCCAGCCCTGGTGCTACCTCACGAGTACTTGGAGCAGTGTCCCCTGGATTACTCAGCCATCACCCTTGCCAAGGTCCTCAGCCACCCCCCACCCTGAATCAGGGAACCACGCACCTTCCCTCTGGGGGCTGTCTGCTGGCGTCTGGCCCCGCCTGGCCCCACCGGCATCCCCCGAAGGCCTGCTCCTGGTCGGAAAGGGTCTAAAGCAGCTCAGCCTCAACACAAGGAGAAGTTACCGGCCACTGGTGTCGTGAGTACTGCCCCCTCTGGGACTGGGGTCCTGCGAGGAGGCCTCTCTGGCCCTGGAGTCTGCGGCCCTGATCCCCGCTTTGTACTCTGGCCCTCAGGACGGTGGCTCCCGTGCTGGCCGCGGCAGAGTGGCCGCTGGGGGGCGCTGCAGAGCTGCTCAAAGCCTCTGGAATGATTAAAGTGTTGATTGTGCACCTGCCCCATGCCTCAAGCTCACGACTGAGTACGGGGGCGGGGGGAGGGGCTAGAGCACAGAAAGTGGGGCCCCCTGGGGGCAGCACAAGAAGGCGGGGGAGGGGGCGCATTCTCTAGGGGGCTGGGAGGGAGCCCTGCTGGCAGTGCCAACACTGATTACTATTGAGGGAATATCTCCTTGCTAGACGCTTCCTCGCACAACTCCGAGGTTGTGGGTATTTTTGTTTTTATCTCTGCTTTGCGGACAAGAAAATTGGTACTCAACAAGGGCATGTGACTCACCCACAGTGTCAGGCGGGGGACACGGCTGAGGAGATGCAGGCCTGGCCTGAGGTGACCTCCTGGCTCTTGCACTCAAACACTGAAAATTGGGGGGCTTCCATGGTTTTTTAAATTACATGGCAGAACCCAGGAGCCTAGAGCATTTTTTTTTTCCCCCAACACAGGGTACCTTCCCAGGCCTCAGTGGCCTGGGGCCAGGGACCTTGCCTGTTAGTGGGAGGGCCCTGAACTCTGGGCTGACCTCTGGGAAGTAGGGTTCAGGCCAGGAAGACACCCCACATGCCCCACCTCACTGAGGTTAGGAAGGGGGGCCTGCCTTCATGGGGGCTCTCTGATAAGAGTGATACATAGATGCCTCTTCCTAGAGCTCCGGTTTCAAATATTTGGAGTCTGGGGAGGAGGGGGAAGTAGGTGATTTTAAAAATTCTTATATTGAAACAATCATCAGAATATCAGAAAGCCACACGGAGATGCAGCCTGCTTTCAAGATGAAATGTCTGGGCCCAAGACCCCAGAGGGCTTATTCACTGTCTCTTCTTGATCACCATCAGGGGTGGTTCTCAGAGGATTCAGAACCTGCTCCGGGCACTGTGGTTCTTCTATGGTCCTGACAAAGAAGGGTGGAGACTCAGAGAGGGCTGAGTGACCTTGTCCAGGCTGTGTGACCTGGAGGTGGCAGAGCCCACATCCTCCCCCATTGACCACAGGCCCTAGGTACTTGCCACTGCAGTACCCGGCTCCCTCCTCACTGGACAAGACACCAGGTGAGGAAGTCCTCTCCCACAGAGAGGATACTGGCAGGTCTCAGGCCAGGCTAGAGAGAGGATGGACACGAACAATAGGGACCCCCCTGCACTGGGCATTTGAGGGTGCATGAACGGGGTGTGATCTACCCTCCAAAGGGACTATTTTAGTTGGGGTGTGTTTGGCTCTGAGGAGCAGGAAACTACTGAATCCTACTCAGATCAAAGGATATTGGCTGAAAAAAACCCAGCCCACCAACTCAGGGGCAGTCAGGGGTGGTAGGGAAACAGAAGTTGGGGCTCAAATTCCTCCACTATGCTCACTAGTCTCTGTGTCTTCAGTCATCAGCTTCTTCTGAGTATGGCCTCAGCAGTGACTCTGTCATGTTCCAGTTCAATTCCGCAGCCTATGTCCCAAAGCCTAGAGAGGGGGTCTGTCCACCCCAGCCTGCCTACAGATTCTGGGCCCGGTGTCTAGCCTGGCACAGTCTGCTGGACCCTGAGAAGGGGTGTGGGTGAGAGCACAAGGATGTGTGGTGCAGGGCCCCATAGTGGGAGTCTGATAAACAGAGGCCCTCCCTGGGAATTGAGGGCCAGGTTTGTGTCTCACCGGCATTTAGATCTGTAGACCTCCAGACGGGGACCACTTCCCCTCTCTCACAACCCTGGGATGGCACTTGGGTTTGCTTAGCATGTTCATGCCTGTGAGCTCATTTCACAGGTGGGGAAGCTGAGGCCCTAGCAGTGAAATGATTTATCCAGGGACATGCAGTGATGAGAGAGGTCTGTTCCACAGCCTCTGCAGCCCAGTTGCTAGAAATGTGTTCTTCTCCTGGTGCCCCCCAGAGTCCCTTCCTGAATCATCTGCTTCCAGGTGGGGCCCCAAAGGGCAGCAGTCAGATGTGAGGGATTTGGGAGTCTGTGGGCAAGAGCAGCCTGCTCTGGGGGGCTCTGGGCTTTTGGATGGACCCCAAGGACAGTGAAACAGCCCCATTTTTGCATAGGGGAAAATCCCATGGAGAGTCTCGGGGTCTACAAGTCAAGGTAGGTTAAAAACTGGGGCTCTAGGGGGCGTCTCAGTGACATAGTCCGTAAAGTGTCTGCCTTCTTCTCAGGCCATGATCTCAGGGTCCTGGAATCAAGCCTTGCCTCAAGCTCCCTGCTCAGTGGGGAGTCTGCTTCTCCCTGTCCCTCTGCCTCCTCCCCCTGCTCATGCTCTGTCTCTGTCTCTCTCTCAAATAAAGAGAATCTTAGAAAACAAAAAACAAAAAACAACCAGGGGCTCTGGACCCAGACAGACCTAGTCTGAATCCCCCACCTGCACTCAGGCTGCACAGTCCCTGCTTTGAGCTGTGCCCTCAGCCTCTCCCTTGCCCCCCACCACAACGTGGGCAGCTCTGTCCATCCCACCATGGCCCAATCAGGCCTCATCTTGAATAACTCTCTAACCCACCCCTTATCAGGCATGGCAGGTAGGAGCTGCTTGGAAGAGTTGTAAACACTGTGTATCACTCCCTGCTCTGAGAAGGTCAGGGTGTTTAATAGTTTTTAAATTACTATAATTTTAATTAAAGGAAACTTCCTGGAAAACTGACAAAATCTGAAAAAGTATAACCCTTAGGGGGCACTGATTACTTCTTCAGGAAGTGGGGGTGGGGGGACGTTGTCCCTTGGCTAGCTCAGTTCTCTCCCACAACCCTTCCAGGAGAAACCCTGTCTAAATACCCCTTTATTTGAGTCCTTGACCTGGAAATCCCTTGTCCTAGAATTTGGGCCATTAACCAGCTATTTGCAGGCTCCAGCAGGCATCGGAATCACCAGAGGCAAATGTAAAAATGCATATTCCTGGGCCCACCAGAGAGCGTTTGATTTACCAGGTCTCCGGTGAAAATGAGGGCGGGTGCCGGGGGTACCTGGTGGGGGAGGCGGAGGACATAGGCTGTGCAAATCCTCGTCCAGTGATTATGATAAGCTTGGGGGACACTTGTCGTTTCGCTATCTGACCACGAGGCGGCGCCGCGGACCGAGCTAAGTGGTTCCCCTTTGAGGTCTTGTTCCTCTGGACAGGCTGGTGTCCTCAGGACTTGCTGGTCAGACAACAGGCCAAGGGTGAGCCGTGTTCCGGTGGGCAACTTCTGCAGGGAAGGAAGCCTGACGTCAGAAAAGAGGCTCGCTGCTGGCAGTGGGCAGGTACCTACCTGAGCCAGGCATTCCACCTTGGTTTCTGCGCACTTGGACTCCAGAACTCAGAGAGTCCAGGGTCCAGCCTGGAATGCGAATTAGCTTGTTCTGCTCTGGGGTGCGCGGTTTACCCAACCCTGAGCAAGGAGAGCATCCGTCGTTCAGATGGGAAAGGAGAGACCCAAACAGGGGCAAGGGCTTAGTGGCAGCTGCTCTGGCTCCCAGTCCGCCCAGGGCTCTTTGTCCTGCTAGGGCTTGGGGCAGAGGGTGGACCCCAGGAAATTTAGCTGTGAGTCCGTTCTGAGTGCCCAGGGGATGGGACAGGGGCTGTTGACCAGGGATAGATGCTGGCTGGTACCCCGCTTTCACAAATGTGGGTGGCCTTGGTGATTCAGTTTTCCTGTGCCTGCCTAGGAGGGCCGGCCCTGGGCTGGGAGAGGGAGGAAGTGCTGGGAATAGGGAGGGGCTATGGAGGGGCCTTAAGGGGCCCGGTGGTCCAACTCTTCTGGATGCTGAAGTCACACGGAATAACTGTGGCCAGAGATCGGGTGGCCCCGAGACTGGTCCTGGGATGAGGGTCCCTGGGTGGGGGTCCTTGAAGATGCAGTCTCTTGTTAGGCTGGGGATTTTATCGGGCTCCCTCAGAAAGGCACCTCACTGTCCCCGCCCTGCGCTGGACTCTATCGGGGGCTTGCCTTGGCGCTGGGTGTGGAGGGTCCTGATCCCTCGCTGGTAGGGGAGGCGGGGACAGGCAACCTGGCCACTCCAGCTGGGGGGCTCTGCTGATGGAGGGACTACGAGGAGGATGGAGGAGGGGCTGTGAGCGGGCGGCTTGGGGGAGGAGCGAGATATCGCTCCTGGCTCTGGGGGCGGGGCCTCGCCAGGAGAGGCGCTGGGGGCTCAGCTCAACTTTCCGGGTGGGGCGCGGGCGGCGGCGGTGGAGGCGGGGCCTAGGAGCGCGCGGCCTCGCCCGCCGGGCGGGCGGGGGCTGAAGCCCGGCCGGAGCTGCCGCGGGAGCCGCACAGCCCGAGCCGCCGGGAGCCCGAGCCGCCGGGAGCCGGAGCTGGAGCGCGGCCCTGCGGGAGCCGAGCCGAGCCGAGCGAGCTCGTCGCCTGGCACCGGCCTGAGCGCGGGCCGGTGTGTCAGCTAGCCGCTGGGCCTGGTCGCACTGTCGGAGCAAGCGAGCCGCGACCACCGGGCAGCACCGGGAGCGGTGCCCGGATCGCCCCTGCCGGGCCTGGGCCCGGCCTGAACAAGCAGTAGGTCGAGGAGTCTGGGCCGAAGAGAAAAAGGAACGAGGATTACATCTAATCGTGGAGTGGGCTTAAAAGCGCGAAGAGTGGGGACTTCACCTGGGACGAGCAGAGGTGCCTGCAGCGTACTAGGCCAGGCTTGAGCACTGGAGAGCCTGGCATGCCAGCCGCTCGGCCTGGGTTCGGCCCTGCTGGAGCCAGGAGCACAGCATAGCTCCCAGACCTTAGCTGGCACAGGCCTGGGACAAGAAGCAGTGCCGTCACCTGTCTGAGACTGGGCCCAGGATCTGAGGACCTGGGATCCGGCCTGGCCCAGAGTGGGACTCTCTGGTGGCCCAGAGCTGGTCACTGGGGAGCTGTCCTCCTGCCCCATACCCGCTGGTACGGATGTGTCGCTGCCTGCTGGAGCACCATGATGGCAGGATGACCTCAGCAACTAGTGGTGCACGGGTGGCTGGGTCCCCCGAGTGGCCCCCCGACACCCCCCAGGCCCTTGGGCAGCCTGGCCGGGCCCGGGTGGCAGTGGCAGCGCTGGTGTGGCTGCTGGCAGGGGCCAGCATGTCGAGCCTCAACAAGTGGATCTTCACTGTGCACGGCTTCGGGCGGCCCCTGCTGCTGTCCGCGCTGCACATGCTGGCAGCAGCACTGGTGTGCCGCTGGGGGGCACAGCGTCCCATGCCCCGCCGCACCCGCCGTCAGGTGCTGCTACTCAGCCTCACCTTTGGTACCTCGATGGCCTGTGGCAACGTGGGCCTGAGCGCCGTGCCGCTGGACCTGGCACAGCTGGCCACCACCACCACACCGCTGATCACGCTAGCCCTGTCGGCGCTGCTGCTGGGCCGCCACCACCACCCGCTGCAATTTGCCGCCATGGGCCCGCTCTGCCTGGGGGCCGCCTGCAGCCTGGCTGGTGAGCTCCGGACCCCACCCGCGGGCTGTGGCTTCCTGCTGGCTGCTACCTGCCTCCGGGGCCTCAAGTCCATCCAGCAGAGTGAGTGCCTGGGCCACCGGCTGAGAAGGTGGGGCTTGGGGTGGGTGTGTGGCCTGGATGGCCCTGCGAGGGGTATGGCTATTATCCCTTTTTCCAGATGGAGAAACTGAGGTTCATGCCTTTGGAAAAGGCAGACACTGAGGCTTGGAAAGGACCGACAGCTCAGAGAATCCCAAGTCCCCAATGTAGAGTTTAGACTCCAGCCGATATTTGATAACAGTTGCTGTTGATCCGTCTCATATTTTGTCAGGCCCTTTATCTCATTGGATCGCCATACTGCCCTGATGAAGGAAGCCACTGTATTGTCCACTGATGGGTAGAGAAGTGCCCTGGGTCACGTGGCTAGTGAGCGGCAGCGGCAAGATCTGAACCCAGGCAGTCAGACTCCGTGCTGTCCAAGTGATGTGGTGTGAGGCCTTGGACCCCGAGGGAGATCTGATAGTGGGGACCCAGGAGAGAGAAAGAGGGTGAAAACTTGAGCTGGGATTTGGAAGCCGAGGAGTTTGGCTAAAGTCTGGAAAGGGCTATGTTTACTGGGAGCTGCAATGTAACAGGCCCCACGCTGGGTGTTGACCTTGAATTGCCATGGCAACTACCACCTTCATTCTCATTTGCTAGGCCAGGGACCAAGACCTAGAGGTTCATGATTTGTCCCAGGTCACCTCATCTCTGAAGAAAGGAGATGGGGGGCTCTGGGCAAAAGGCGAGGTGGAGGCTCCAGGCCTAGACCCTGTTAAATCCCTGTGTGTGAGGGTAATGCCTTCCTGTCTGTCTTACCAAGGGACATCTGAGTCTCAGTCCCCACCGTCTCTCTGCCTCAACCTAAGGGAGATGTGGGGGAGGGCAGGATGCCCACTCAGGGTGGGGAGGCCTGGGATCCAGCCACGCCTTAGCTCATACTTGCTGGTCAACTTTGAGCAGATCTGCGTCTTATCCCGGCCTCAGTCTCCCTATCTGTTCGGAGGAGGAGGATTGGGGTTGATGGATACCATGGGCGTCTTGCTGTGTCCCCCTTCCAGCCCTGAGATCTGTGACCCAGGCCTGGGAGAAGAAGGAGGGGGCTTCAAGGGAGCCCTAGGCTGGGGTTGGGGGCAGCCTGCAGGCAAGGGAAGGTGGAAGTCAGAGCTCAGCGGTTCCCTGGCATCTTCAGAGTCAGAACTCCGAGGCCCTGGCCCCATCCTCTTGGGCCCTGAGGCAGGGCCAAAACTCCTTTCTATTTTTGCCTTCAGGTTACGTGAGAACTGGTGACTGAGCTTGGGCCTGAGTTCTGGGCATGAGTCGGCAGCGGGAAACCTGACCTCTTGCCCTCCCACCCCCACCCCACCCCGGGCAGGGTCATAAGGCTGGGAAGGCCCCAGCCTTCAGGCCCATAGCACGCCTGCTTCTCACCTAGGCCTCAGGCGTGGAAGAGCAGGTGCCTGGCATTGGTCTGTTTCTTGGCTTCTGCCAGCTCCCTCCTTCTCTCCCGAGTGTCAACCGCCTGGCCCTCAAGGTGGGTGGGGTGCTTCCTCCAGGCTCCCACAGCATCCTCTGCTTCCCTGTCCCAACTGTGATGTCCCGCATTGTAGCCACTTGGCTACCTGATTGTATCCCACCAGACAGGAGCGCTGAGAGGGCATGGACTGGCTTTGGACATCCCCATGTCCCCCAGTGTCCGGCCTTGAGGCCTGGCACAGCCACGTACTCCTTCAATGGTTAGGTTATTAACGGTTCTGATGGCAGAATTGGCAGGCTGGTTAGGGTTCATGGCTCAGGGTGCTGAGGAGGGAGCTTAGGAGGCTGGAGGGCACCCCCCCCCCCAACCGAGCTGGGAGCCTGGCAGAGATGGGGGAACAGACTGGAGCCAGGAAGTGAGATGGGTTTTGGACAAGAGGAGGTTTCTACTTCCAGGGGCTCCAGATTCAGACTAAAGTGGCAGGCTAAAGTGGCAGACTAAAATGGCAGGCTGAGAGCAGACTCCGTGGAGTAGCGGTGAGAGTCCAGAAGAGTAGCACCTGAGTAGCACCCAGGCACCCAGGCAGCCATGGGCAGGGCTAGTCACTTCCTTCCAATCTGGGCCACTTGCAGGCCCAGGATGGGGCTACGCTCCCAGAAAGGCTGGGAAGTGGGGTGCCAGCTTGCTGAACTTGCTTTCCGCTGTACCCACCTGCAGTAGAGAGCAGTCTGACGTGGTCCCTGCTTGAGCTCTCAGGCGGTGGGGAGATGCACTCAAGAGGCAGAGACTTCAAGGACAGGAAGAAAGTTCTAGAGCCAAGGTGGGCACAGGTGTGGTCAGGGGTGGTTTCTTCTTCCTGAGGAGACAAGAGGAGAGGGCATTCTAGGAGTGAGAAGCACTCCTTGCCAGGGGCCTGGGTGGCAGCCAGCAGGGGCAGTGTGGGGATCACGACAGCTCTTGTGGAGAGCATTCGCCACCGGGACCAGGTCCTGAGCTCAGCGCCTCGCATGCTCCCGTGAGCAGGGGTGTTGTCACACCCAAGGAGATGTGGTCTAGAGTGACTTGTGTGATGTCACACAGCTAGTGATGGAGCAAAGTTGGGCTAAGCCAACAGCCAGCAGAACAGAGGGTCTAAAGAACATTTGTCTGTCTGTGGCAGAAGCCTGGGTGTGTTCAAATGCTGAAACAAAATAGCCTTTAGAGAAGGAGAGGTCGAAATAAGAGGGTTTGATGGGGCTAGCTGGGGAGGGGTCATTCAGAAGGCCGGACCGTAGGCTGGCATTTGGGGGCCCTGGGTGGGGTGAGTGGCCTGGGGCAGAGGACCACTGTTCTTTCCCTTGGCTGCAGGGAGGGCAGGCAGAGGCTGGGTGGGATGCAGAATGGGCACAAGGCACTGGAGGTGGTGGGGAGGTTAGGACCTTCTTGCCTGGCTATATCACAGAGGCTGAACTTCAAGGTGAAGTTCACCTCAACACCTTCCAATGATACGACCTTTAACGTACAAGCCACGTGCTACTTGCTTGTAATAGTGCTAAATTTGGAGTGAATGAGCAGGAGGCATTCCAATTATCTGTTCATTTCTAGAAATGCTTGAGCCGGAGGGACTGTTGCCTAGAGAACAAAGCCAAAACATCAAAATGAAATCAAGAGAGAAATACGGTTTTCCTCCTCTAGCTTATGAGTAAGCGCCCCTATGGCTCTTTGGAAAGCGTGTGTCAGAAAATGCACAGAGGCTCCAAGAGCCCCGGGAGGGGGCCTCGATCAATTACTCATCTCTCTCCACTCAAGCTTGGAGAAGGCCCCAGAACATCGTCGCTGGTGTGCAAATACTGTCATTTCACCCAAGCAGTGTCTGACTTTGATGGTGGGCACTGCTTCCTTTGTGAACAGCTGAGTATTAACATGTATAAGCGTAGACACACACATGCACGCAGGCACGCGTGCACACTTGGGCACACATTCGCCCATATGCAAGCTGGTACGATCCTCTCTTTGCTTGCAAAACCAAAAGGTTTCCTTTTAGTCCTGGATTCATCTTGACAAGACTTAGTGTTGGTAGTAGCAAAAGATGCTGATTATGAGTTATAAACAGGGAGGGACAGCCAAGGGCAAACAATGACTTTCTTCTTGTTTGCCTGTCATCCCAGGGGTCATAAGTGAATGAAGCAATGAATGAACCCACCATCTGACTCCAATTTATTATCATAAAACTTTTTTTTTTTTTTTTGCTAGGAAGTGGCAGAGCTGGGACCTTCTGCTGGCTTGTCTGCTGCTGTGGTGGTGGGCACTGCGGTGTGGGGTGGTGGGTGGGTGGGTAAGGACAGAGATCAAGAAAGGTGGGTCAGGGTCACTTGGTGCAGGGCCTTCGGAGCTGGTTAAGAACCTAGGCTATTTTTCTCCAGGGTCTGGGAAGCCCCCGAAGTTGTTTTTTTTTTGGAGCCACAGTTCATGTTTTTTTTAATCTTTTGGCTATCACAAGCGGATTATCCTTTCAGGCTGTGGAAGGCAGTTGGAAGTGGATGAAAACAGGCTTATTTATTTACCTTTTTACATAGAGTGAGCACTTACCCTACAAAGGCTTTGTGTCCTCTCTTTTAATCTTTACAACAACACCATGTGTGAGGTGTTGTCGCCTACCTTTGCAGGTGACACAGAGGTTAAGTGCCAGGTCCCAGCCGGAAAGAAGTGGGTACAGGTCACAGCAAAGGGAATGTAGTGGATTCTTGACCATCGTGGGAAGGAGCAGGAGCTACTAATTCTGCCTGATGGATTGGTGCAGGCTTCCGGGGTGATGGGCCCCGGAGCCCCTGCCAGGTTGTCCAGGTTGTGGGGGGGGGGGAGCTGTCTGCCTCTGGGTGCTGATGGCTCTTGTCCTGGTTGCAGGTGCCCTGTTGCAGGAGGAGAGGCTGGACGCGGTGACCCTGCTGTATGCCACCTCGGTGCCCAGCTTCTGCCTGCTGGTGGGCGCGGCCCTGGTGTTGGAGGCCGGTGTGGCCCTGCCACCTGCTCCCACCAGCTCCCACCTCTGGGCCTGCATCCTTCTCAGCTGTGCGCTGTCCGTGCTCTACAACTTGGCCAGCTTCTCCCTGCTGGCTCTCACCTCCGCCCTCACCGTCCACGTCCTGGGCAACCTCACTGTCGTGGGCAATCTCGTCCTATCCCGACTCCTGTTTGGCAGCCGCCTCAGCGCCCTCAGCTACGTGGGCATTGCACTCACCCTTTCAGGAATGTTCCTTTACCACAACTGCGAGTTTGTGGCCTCCTGGGCTGCCCGCCGGGGCTTCTGGCAGAAGGACCGGACTGGCAAAGGTCTTTGAGACCAAGGGACCAGCTGGGCTCCCTGGGACAGCCCCAGCCTGAATCCAACCTTGGCCAATAGCCATGGGAAAAGCAGAGAGCAGGCAGCCACTGGGGCCTTGGGAGAGAGGTGGTGGGGGAGCCTTCTGGAAGGGCCATCTTGGAGGCCGGAATGGGGATTCCCAGAAAGAAACCACCTCCTGTCCCTTGCCTGCCTCTCATCACGGACCTCACTCACCACTGGATGGTGGGTCCAGACCTGGCACAGTCACTGTGCTTGAGGGACTGATTATCATGATGAGCACCAACTACTACTCCAAAAATTGCTGGCCAAACTTTGAAAACCTCACCATGTTCTGACGACGACGATCATTCTTGGTGATTGCACAATCCTTCCTCCAGGAAATGGGGGAGGCAGCTAGGGGGCCCAGGGAAGGGCTTCTTTGTTGCTGGGATCCCCTGGGGATTGGGGTCATCTATGCCAACTCCAGGCAGCTGCTGTAGCCTCACCCCTAGGCCCTCCAACTTTGGGTCTTCCATCCTCAAATAAACTATTTTTGCTTGTAGAACTGTGTCATTCCTCAGGGTGACAGCCAAGGAAATACAGGGAGAGCTCTGGGCCTGCTGGCTGCTAGGTCCCCTACCTAGAAATGAAGACATCCCCCCTTACCCATCAGGGCCTGCCTGGGCTCCCTTCTCTTACTGGCCAGGCTGCCATTGCTCACATTCTGCATGGTGACAATGGCTTCCTCCCTGCTCTGCTCTGGCTTCTCTACTCCACTTTCTACATAGCCCCAGAAGGTTCTTTCTAAACACACACCTTCTGGGGCTCTATACTGCTCCTGGGCTAAAGTCAGAACTTCCTGCCCCAGACCACAAGACCATTAGGATCTGGCCCCTGCGTCCTCACCAGGTTCCTGTCTCACTTCCTTTCCTTGGGCTCCACCTTCCATCCTTACCAACAGGCACCTGGCCTGGGAAGGACAAGCTCAGGGTTTCCTGGCCCTGGTCTCCACCCAGGCTGGCCTTTTGGAGGGGAAGTGGGCCCAAGGCTGAATCACTCACTACCCACTCTGCCTGTGACTCAGAGATGCCACTGGCCCAGCCCTGTCCCTGTGCAGCCTGGGCATTTCCAGCCTCCCCTCTGAGGCTTGGCCAGACAGGATGGATCAGATGTCTCTGCGTGAGCAGAGCCTCACTAGTACTCTGGACCCTTTCTCTTTCCAGGGAGCCCCCGCCCAAGTAGGAGCCTCCCTGCAGCACCCTCGCCCTGGCTCCCGGATACCCATGGAATGCTTGGTGGAAGGGTGAGCCTACCCCAGCCCCCAAACCCCATCAGATCGGAGCCAGCCCTTGGTGGCTATGGGCGCAGGGCCAGGGTGAATTGCACCCGGTGGCCGGCTTGTCACCAGACTCAGGACTATCCAGCATTGAGGATATTCCCTCAAGGTCATGTTTAAAGCCCTCCCTGGGCTTTGTATCAGAAAACCCGGGTTTGTATCTTGGCCCCCTTCCTTGCTGTGTGGACCCTCTCATTTGGTCTCTCTCGGCGTCATGGTGTCATTGGAAGTGGGCAGTGAGGATTGCTGGAATAATTAGTGGGAAGGGCTTAATGGGTGATTCCTATCACACAGGCCACTGGCCCTCTGGGCTCTGCCTCTTACTAGTTGATTGCCTCAGGCAAGTCACTCCACCTCTCCAAGCCTCAGTCTATGTACCCAGTCCCTGCTGGGAAGCCTTGTCCCCGGGAGAACAGAGGTCACATTCCTTGAGAAGCTCTTTCCTACCCCTACTGCTGTCCTGCTCCGTGCCAAGCTGAGTCAAGAGCTGCAGCTAAAGGTCACCCCAGCTCCCTGCACTCAAGTGGGGCACTGAGCCTATCCCACTGTCGGAACTAGTTTGTCACTTCTCTTCTCCTCCAGCCTGGGCTCTGGAAAGGCCAAGACAGCTGTCCTGCTCACCACTGTCTCCCCAGCACCAGCACAGTGCCTGGCATGGCTAGAGTAGGTGAAAGAGAATACTAGCCAAGAACAGGGGTCAGACCTGGGTCCAAACCCCAGCTCTTGTGTGTCTAAGCTGTGTGACCCCGGGCAAGGGCCTTTGCCTTTTGTGCCTCTGTGTGTTAAAGGGGGGCGGCAGTAGAACTGAACCCTGGCTAGCTGGGGGGATGGGAGGGTTCAGAGGGGCCCGCAGTGGGCTAATGTGTGGCAAGTGCTTAGCAGTAGTGCCTGAAACCCAATAGGTCCTCAAGAAATGTTAGCAGACTGACTCACAACAGAACTAACAGAACTCCTAGTTCTTCCCCAAGGCTTTTCATAGGAGCCATTTCCCTCTGGCCCAGCCTTCCATTGCACATTGAGAGCCCCCCCTCACCCCAGGGCTTGCTCTTAGAGCACAATGGGAGGGATGCCCCAGCTCCCACCCCCTTGCCCTGCTTTGGAGGAAGCCGGGGATCTGGGTCTGTGCTGGGCGTCCTGCCATTGTGGATTCAGAACAAAGCTGCTGCCTTGTCTTAGCCCCAGCTGCCAGGGGGCCCCTCCCTGCCTCCCCAGGGGGCCCTTGGATTGTCATTCCGGAGGCCAGAGCAAACAAGGGCTCTTCTTGCTCTCTGGTCTGTTCCCACACCAGCTCAGGGAAGCCAGAAACTACACCATTGCACTGCCCCTGCTACTTCCTGGAAAGAACACCTGATACATTGGAGAGCCATGGGGAGGCCGTGAGCAGGCGAGAGCCATGATGTTCAACACACATTTCTTGAGAGTGGCCCTTTAATTTCCTCTGGATCCTATGTGGAGGGGAAATGGAAGGGGAATTGACAGGTTGTAGAGAGATATGGGAAGAGGTACTGTGGTCCAGAGGACAATGGGGACAGTGTCCTGGGCACAGCACAGAGTACCATCAGCTGTGTAGATTTGGGGTAACAAATCATCCCCAAACATTGTGGCTTAAAGCAACACATGTGAATTATCTGACAGTTTCTGGGGCTCGGGTATTTGGGACTGGCTTAGTGGAATAGCTCTGGAAGTCGCCCAGGGCTGTGGCTCATATGAAGGCTTGACTGGGGCTGGAGGGTCCACTTCCAAGATGGGTCATCCACACGTCTGTTGGCAGGTGACCTCGGTTCCTTGCCACATGGGCCTCTCCACAGGGCATCTTGAGTGTCCTCATGACGTGGTGGTTGGCTTCTCTCAGAGTGAGTGATAAAGACAGCCAAAAGCCACAATGTCCTTTGTGACCCAATTTCAAAAGTCACACTCCTTTCTCTAATATCTTCATTTATTATTTAACTTGAATACTGTCATTTCTCTGATATCTTAGGTCAACCCTACTCAGTAGGGGCCCTCCTACCTTGGCTACTCTAAGGGCACAAATACCAAGAAGAAGGGCTCTGTGAGGTCAGCTCAGGCTGGCTGCCACATCAGCGAATGTTCGAATGTTCATTGAGTGAGAGACCGAGGACGACACAGCTTGGGGCCATGGGGAACGAGGCTCCAGGTGGGATTTTTTTGGCTACACCTCCATGTCCTCCCAGATATAGCACATTATGATCCTGCCCACAGTGAACATTTTGGCAAATGTCTGCTCAGTGAGGGCCGGAGGCTGCTTTCTGTGCTCCCCACTCGCAGCCAAGAGAAGGTCTGGGCTCCTTCGTCTGGTATTTGAAGCCCTGGATGCTTTATTATCTCCAAGCCCACTCCCTGTGATTCTTCCGGACAGATGAAGCCACCCCCTGCTGCCTGGGGCTGCTGGAACCTTCCAGAATCTAGGCCTCCTTCTGCCCCCTCATCATGTGCGCCTCCCTCTTCTCCCAGCCCTGCCAGCAACCCAGCTGGGTAGATTCTTGTGCAGCACTACCTGCTGCCTAGACTGGGCATTTCTCTTGGTACGTGAACTTTCTCTGGTGTTCGAACCCTGCCTGTGTGCCTTATGCCAGAGCCCAATATCAAAGAAGCCAAAGCTGAGGCTCTTTAACTCAATGAGGAAGCCCCTCACCCCAGAGGCCCCTCTGCCAAAACTTCCCACAAATCTAGTCCAATCCTTGTCATATGTATGAGGAAACTGAGGAGGAGGAAGAGCCACGATGATGAGCTACATCTGCTCAGGCTGCTGTGACAGGGGCCCCAGGCTGGGTGGCTTATAAATGACAGGAATTTATTTCTCACAGCTCTGGAGGCTGCAAGTCTGAGGTCAGGGTGCCAGCATGGCTGGGGGGCGGGACCTCTTCTGGGTCACGGTTTTGTATCCTTACACGGCTGAGGGGCTACTCGCTCTCTGGGGCCTCTTTTGTAAGGACACGGAGCCCATTCATGATGGGTACGCGCTCACGCCCTCATCACCTCCCAAAGTCCCTACCTCCTGATACCATCATCTTTGGCATTAGATTTTGAACATGTAAATTTCAAATATTCAGACCATAGCACAAATCTGATGCAAGGGGGGAACAGCAGGGCTTGGGCCTTATCTCCTAATTTGGGAGGATTCTGCCATTTTCCTGCCATTTTCCCTGCCATTTCTACTCAGAGCCAGGGTGTGAAGTTGGGGAGGTATGTAGGGTCTGGCCCAGGTTCACAGGGAGTGTCACCCACAGAAGTTGCCAGCCGGTATCCCCCAGCTGAGGCAGCAAAACATTTTTTTTTTTCTTCAGGGGAAAGCATTACAAATGTTTTGCTGAGGGGGATTCTAGAAACACTTGTAGAAAGAGGCTTTTACATGTGTTGAAAGCTTTCTGCTTTGGGGTGTCTCTAGGCACCTCTGAGAGGTGGGCAGGATGGTGATTTATTCTGGATCCTCTGAGAAGCAGACACCAAGATGGAATGAAAGTGCAAGAATGAGGGCAAACATCTGCC
Organism: Mellivora capensis; assembly: GCA_004024625.1. Taxonomy (NCBI): domain Eukaryota; kingdom Metazoa; phylum Chordata; class Mammalia; order Carnivora; family Mustelidae; genus Mellivora; species Mellivora capensis. Next base: position 16,755 of record PISX010014031.1, on the reverse strand, counting down.
AGAGAACATGGGAAGGGGGCTGGGGAGGCTGGGAGAGATGTCAGACCATGATGTAAGACTCTGAGTGGAGAAGAGAGTAAGGTTGGGTGGAAGTGTTCCTGACCACCCTGTGGTCTAAGGAAGGTTCAGCAAGGCCATCAGAGCCCTTGAGCCAAGGAAGGCAACCAGAAGAGCCCCACGTCTCCCAGGAATGGGTCTGCCTCAGTATTCCTGCTGTGCTCAGGAACTGTCTAGAAGGAGCCTGAGGGAAGTCTAGCCTGAGCAGAAACATGGTGATAGATTTCACACTGCCCTTGGTTAGTTTTACTTGCTGTCATTGGAGGTCTGTGGGACACATCCTCAGGGCCACTACAGACGCCATTGTGACTCCCTTTTTTTTTTCAAAGATTTTATTTATTTATTTATTTGACAGAGAGAGAGATCACAAGTAGGCAGAGAGGCAGGCAGAGAGAGAGAGAGAGGGAAGCAGGCTCCCCGCCGCCCGGTGTGGGACTCGATCCCAGGGCCCCTGAGATCATGACCTGAGCAGAAAGCAGTGGCCCAACCCACTGAGCCACCCAGGCGCCCGTGACTCCCATTTTTATGGAGTCGGCAGAATTCCAGAAAAATTCCAGGGTCTGCCTGAAGTCACAAAACAGGATGAAAATCCACCTTTCAACTCTCTTTCAGTTTCTTAAGTGATATAGATCCTAAATCCTGATGTGAGATTGATGGATTCTTAGGGCATTTGGATGTAACATCCCAGGATATTACTGGGTGGTAAGGAGGTTTGTGTGCTGTAGGGTCAAGAGCTACATGTCCTTGGGGTTTGTAATGAGATCGCCATCTTAACAGACGTTGTTCAGGGAAATTTCCAGGGCCACGAGCATGTCACTATTTCTCTGAGAGAGTATTATGAACTTCACAGAAACTTCTTAAGCCAAATTTAATTCTTTAATTCATCATAAAGAAAGAAAGAAATTCTGGACTTTTAAAGTTGGAAAGTTAAAGGCTTATAAAATCACAGAGACCTGGAATCCCTGCTCCAAGCTAGGATGTTGGGCTGTGAGAATCATTTCATTCTTCCCTATTACAGCATTATGCTAAAGCTCCCATATGACCTACTTTTCCTAGGTTGTTTGAGTCAAGGGTCACCCTACCGAGTCTGAAGGAACAGAGTGAACTATTTGGGAAAAGGACTTGGGCCCTCTCAAGAGCCCTCAGTCTCAACCTCTTCCTCTTAGGATGTGAACTCTTTTTTTTTTTTTTTTTTAAGATTTTATTTATTTATTTGACAGACAGAGATCACAAGTAGGCAGAGAGGCAGAGAGAGAGAGAGAGAGGGAAGCAGGCTCCCCGCTGAGCAGAGAGCCTGATTCGGGGCTTGGTCCCAGGACCCTGAGACCATGACCTGAGCTGAAGGCAGAGGCTTTAACCCACTGAGCCACCAAGGTGCCCCAGATATGAACTCTTTTGATCCTACCACAACCAATTCAGAAAATTAAAAAGAATAATTTAAAAAGGAGAGTCCAAAACTATATTTCCTCAACTATGAAAAAAAATGCATGAAAGGAAATCCACTATACCAAAATGTTGACTTGGTTATTGCTTCAAGATAGTCTCATAGATAGACTGTATTTGTTTTCCTTTTTCCACAAATGGGCATATATCTTTAAAAATAAATTTCTTAGGGTTCCAGTTCTGAGTAAGATAGAGTAAGCATCATCTGTCCTTCCCCCAAACGCAACTAAAAACATGGGACTGAATGAAGCAGCTTTCTGAGGGACTCGGAAAATGAAATGGTAGCAGGTGGTTTGGGGAAGGGAATCAGAACTTGAAGTATAAACAATCTGGCAGTGAGCTTCCTGTTTTGTTTTTTGTTCCTATATCTCCTGGCCTGGTCTCAAAGGCAGCATGACTCCTGGAACTGTGCACTGGGCATGGAAGAAAAAACTCCAAGAAGACCTATCTTCCTGGTCTGAGGAGTAGAAAGAAGGGTCCCTTTAGGACAAAGTAAGAGAAATCCCCCCCCTTTTTTTTTCTTTTTCCCTTTACTCTTCTTTTGCCCTGCTCTCAGGCAAGCCTCGTACTTAAGTTAAAATTCAGGGCAAGGGTACTTGGGTGGCTCAGTGGTTAAGCGTCTGCCTTTGGCTCAGGTCATGATCCCAGGGTCCTGGGATTGAGTCCCACCCCTACCCACTCCTCCCGCACCCCATCCCATTCCAGCTTCCTGCTCCACTGGAAGCCTATTCTCCCTCTCCCTCTCCCACTCCTGCTTGTGTTCCCTCTCTTGCTGTGTGTCAAAAAAATTAATAAAATAAATAAATACATAAACTCAGGGCAGCAGCAAGGGCAGGGGCAGCTGGGAAAGCACCTAAAATCCTGAGGGGAATCCTTCCCTCAGAACCAGAAGAGTCCTGGATGGAGGGAGGGAGCATGGGGCAGGGGAAGGAATTTCCATTGCCTTTTCTGTCTTCACCTGGTTCCAGAGCAGACCCAGTCACAGAATGTCTGCAGCAGAGCAGGGAAACCAAAGGCTCTGATTCCCAGATGGAGGACCTGGGGATGGGTAGCCTTGAAGACCCCAAAATGTGGGGGAGATCCTGGAGAGAAAATGGAGCCTATAAAGTTGCATATGAACTGCCAGGCTCTAGGCATGGATCTGATTCTAAACAGTATTCCAACGACTTTCAGAACTAAACTAGGGAGACCACCCAGACTGGCCCCTGGGTGGTACAGAATTAGGATAGATCTAAAGTACATTGCCAAAGTTTTGAAAATTGAACTGACACTGGAACTATGGCCCTTTGAAAGACATTTTTTTTCTTTAAGATTTTATTTATTTCTTCATGAGAGACAGAGACAGAGAGAGAGTGAGAGGCAGAGGGAGAAGCAGGGGAGTCTGATGCGGGATTCGATCCCAGGACCCCAGGATCACAACCAGAGCCGAAGGCAGATACTTAACCGACTGAGCCACCCAGGTGCCAGGAACCACGGTCCTTTTAAAACACAAAATTCAACTGTGTAGATTTTATTTTATCTTTTAAAGATGTTCTTTATTTATGTGAGAGAAAGTGCAAGAGAGCACAAGCAGGGGGAGTAGCAGATGGAGAGGGAGAAGCAGGCTCCCTGCTGAACAGGGAGCTGGACATGGGGCTCAGTTCTAGGACCCTGTGATCATGACCTGAGCTGAAGGCAGATGCTTAACCGACTGAGCCACCCAGGTGCACCGGCTGTGTAGATTTGAAAGATCTTACTGGCTTTATTCAATGATTCATGGATCTGGCAGCATTCAAACTACCAGAAAGAAAGAAGCTCCAAGGAGCTATACAAAATGAAAGACTTTTTTAGGCAGAAGGGATTAAGTATAAGGAAGTTATTTTAGGCAAAAAAGTGGGTAGATTACTGCAAGGTTATTTTTCTTTAGGGGATAGCAAGGATCTATCAGGCAGATTATCTAACTAGTGCTAATCAAGCAAATCCTTTTCTTTTTTTTTTTTTTCTTTTAAGATTTTATTTATTTCTGGGTGCCTGGGTGGTTCAGTCATTGAGCATCTGCCTTTGGCTCAGGTCAGGATCCCAGGGTCCTGGGTTCGAGCCCCACGTCAGGCTCCCTGCTCAGCAAGAAGCCTGCTTCTCCCTCTGTCACTCTCCCTGCTTGTGTTCCCTCTCACAGTGTCTCTCTGTCTCTGTCAAATAAATAAATAAAATCTTTTAGGGACACCTGGGTGGCTCAGTTGGTTAAGCGGCTGCCTTCGGCTCAGGTCATGATCCCAGCGTCCTGGGATCGAGTCCCACATCGGGCTCCTTGCTTGGCAGGGAGCCTGCTTCTCCCTCTGCCTCTGCTTGCCACTCTGTCTGCCTGTGCTCACTCGCTCTCCCTCTCTCTCTGACAAATAAATAAAAAAAAAAGAAAGAAAGAAAACTTTCTAAAAAATAAATAAATAAATAAATAAATAAAATCTTTTAAAAAAGAAAAAAGAAACACCCTGTTTCATCTTAAAAAAAAGATTTTATTTATTTTTGAGAGAGAGAAAAAGAGCACACAGGAGTGGGGGAACGGGCAGAGGGAGAAGGAGACTCCCTGCCCAATGTGGAGCTTGATCCCAGGACCCTGGGATCATGACCTGAGCCTAATGCAGACGCTTAACTGACTGAGCCACCCAGGCTCAGTCAACTCCTGATAGACTGGTTTGAGATTCCATTTCTGGTAGGGCCAAAACTGTAATTAATTTAAGTCTCAGTTTGGTGGCATGAGGCTTAGCATAAATGACTCCATTTTGTGCTCATAGTCTTGTTTTTAACAGTCCACAGGAGGCAGATCAGAACTGAACCTCAGTGGGTCAACTGCCTCCTAAAACAAAACTCATCATTTTCCATAGGATTTAACCAACCTAGAGTCTCAAAACATAATATTCAAAATGTTCAGGATATAATCCAAAATTACTCTCCATACAAAGAACCAGATAAGTCTGAACACTGAAATGACCTAGATGGAATTATCAGAAAAAGACTTTACAAATGAAAAGATAAAATGATTTAGCAGAAAAATAGAAGATACAGAAAATAACCAAATAGAAAATTTAAAACCAAGAAATTATATTCATCAAAATTTGAAAATATCAGGGCACCTGGGTGGCTCAGTGAGTTAAAGCCTCTGCCTTCGGCTCAGGTCATGATCCTGGGGTCCTGGAATGGAGCCCTGCTTCAGGCTCTCTGCTCAGTGGGGAGCCTGCTTCCTCCTCTCTCTCTCTCTCTGCCTGCCTCTCGGCCTACTTGTGATCTCTGTCAAATAAATAAATAAATAAATAAAATCTTTAAAAAAATTTGTTTTGAAAATGTTCTGAATGGCCTTAGTAGCAAAATGGACATAATAGAGGGAAGTCTGTGAACTTGAAGATAGATCAATAGAAATTAACTGTGACAGTCAAGAATGCCTATTCCTTTCAAAGATGTCCCTGCCATATTTCCTGGCAACAGTGAGTTTTACTCTACATGACTTTGTAGATCTAATTGAGGTTATGGACTTTAAAATAAATATTATCTGGATTATTGGGCAGGCCTAACCTAATCACACAAATCCTATAACTTTTTTTTCTCTGGTTAGATTCAGAGAGATTACAACAGAAAGAAAAGTCAAGGTATTCAAAGTGTGGGAGGGACTCAACCCCCTTGATAGCATTTGAAGGAATGTGGGCAGCTTCTAAGAGAAAAGATCAACCTCCAGCTGATAGTAAGGAAATGGGGTCCTTTGTCCTACAAGTACAAGGAACTGAATTCAGTCAACAACCTCAAAAAGCTTGTAAACAGAATCCTTTCCAGAGCCTCCAGTAAGAAAAAACGCACGTGATTTCAGCCTTATGAAACATCTTAACTTTGACCTGTGAGACCCTAAGCAAAAGATTCAGTCAAGCCCAACCAGACTTCTGACTGACAGAAATTGTGAAATATTAATAGGTATTGCTTTAAGCCACTAAGTTTATAGTAATTTGTTACTGTAAGGACCTATTTTATATTTTATATTTTAGCCAGAGGCTTCCATTGAGGTTAAACAATAATCTTGTTGTTTAACCCTTTAACTGTCCCTGCTCCCCTTCCCCCAGGGGATTTACTTAAAAACAAGTCCCGGAAACCAGCCTCAGGTAACAAAGCTCAAATACAAGGGTGGGTCAGGCCAGGTGGAGACATCCGATCAGTGGGGGGAGGGGGGGGGAATGCAAACTGTCTCCCTAGTTGCCAAGGAGTATGGGCCCCGCCCTTTGGGCACCAATTCTGACCAAGGTGATAGGCTGGTTCAAATGTCTACTAGGGTAAATTGTAATTCAATTGGTCACCTAGCATCACTGTGGAGTTTCCTGTGTGTGTTACAATCTCATTGGCCACCTGTGTGTGTCCAGGCCCGACCGCATGGCCTTTGCCCTTAAAAGCCAGTCTGTGAAAGAGAGAAGGGTCGCCCTCTCTTGTAAGAGGTGCGTCCCCAAACAGGTTAGATTCTTGATGCTTGGCGCGAAATAAAGCTTTGCTTGACCTTTGCTTTATATCAGTCTTGCTCCTTTAATCACGGACCCATTTTTGGGGCATAACAGTTACAGCAGGAAGATAAAACTAATACATTATCCATTGAACATCAGAGGAAAGTGGTTAAGATTAATTCTAAATAGATTCTAAAAAGTTAAGTATGTATAATATATTATCTAGTGTAACTTCTAAAAAAACTATAAAATTAAAATGGAATATTTAAAAAATATTCAATAATCCAAAAAAAGGCAGGAAAAAGGGAAACAAATGGAAAACAGAGGACAAGCAGAAAACAAAATGGTAGACCTAAATCCAAATATTGATAATTTTGGTCTAAATGCACCAATTAAAAGACAGATTAGGGCGCCTGGGTGGCTCAGTGGGTTAAGCCACTGCCTTCGGCTCAGGTCATGATCTCAGGGTCCTCGGATCCAGCCCCACATCAGGCTCTCTGCTCAGCGGGGAGCCTGCTTCCCTCTCTCTCTCTGCCTGCCTCTCTGTCTACTGTGATCTCTCTCTGTCAAATAAATAAATAAAATCTTTAATAAAAAAAAAAAGAAGAAGAAGCGATTCCTTAAAAAAAAAATAAAAAAATAAAAGACAGATTAGATATGTAAAAAGAGCCCCAACTATATGGTATCTACAAGAAAACCAATTTTTTAAAAAAAGATTTATTTATTTATTTGAAGGAGAGATTATGAGAGACGGAGCAATCACAAGCAGGGAGGAGGAGCAGAGGGAAAAGTAGGTTCCCTTCTGAGCAGGGAGCCCCATGTGGGGCTCAATCCCAGGTTCCCAGGATCATGATCTGAGCTGAAGGCAGGTGCTCAACCAACGGAGCCACCCAAGCACCCCTCTTTTTTTTTTTTTTTAAGATTTTATTTATTTGTTTATTTATTTATTTATTTATTTATTTATTTGAGAGAGAGAAAGAGAGAGACAGCAAGAGAGCACACAAGCAGGGGGAGTCATGGAGGGAGAGGGAAAAGCAGGCTCTCGGCTGAGCAAGAAGTCTGATGTGGGGCTTGATCCCAGGACCCCGGGATCATGACCCAGACCAAAGGCAGATGCCTAACTGACTGAGCCACCCAAGTGCTCCAAGAAACCCATTTTCAATCTAACAATGTAGTAGATTCAAAGAAAAAGGATGTAAAAATATGTATCATGCAACTACTACTTAAAAGAAAGCTGTAGTGGCTATAGTCATATATAGCCACTTCAAAGTAGACTTCAAAAAATTAGGAAGGGTAAAGGGACACTGCATATTGAAAAAAGGTCAATACCATAAGGACATAACAGTCCTAAATATGTATGTACCTAACAACAAAGCTTCAAAATACATGAAACAAAAAATTAAGAGAATTGAAAGGAGGTATAGGCAAATCCATACTTTTAAATATTTCCAATACTCTTCTCTCAGTAATCAATAGAACAAGTAAACAGAAAAACAAAGTGTCAAAGAATTGAAACCACCATCAACCACCACCAATCAATCAATTGACATTTATTGACCACCTTATCCAAAATGATGTTTTTTTCCTCAAGTGCACATGAAACGTTCACCAAGATAGACCACACCCTACGTGGTAAAGTTAACATTAACAAATTTAAAAGAAATAAAATCATATAACTTACGTCCTCTGATCATGATGTAATTAAATAGAAACCAGTAACAGAACTGGTGGTAAAATTTACAATACTTAGAGATTAAACTATACACTTCTAAGTAATACATGGGTAAAGGAGAACATTTCAAGAGAAATTAGAAAACATTCTGAAATGAACAAAAATGAAAATGCAGTATATAAAAATTTGTGGGAGGCAGGTCTGAAATCAATAATCTAAGTTTCTACCTTATGAAATTAGAAACGAGAACAAGATGCATTTGAAAAAAGCAGAACTGTGAAAATAATAAAGAACAGAAATCAATGAAGTAGGGAAGGGAAGAACAATAGAGAAAATAAAAAACAAGGTAGGTAGTTGTTTAAAAAGATTTTAAAAATTGATAAACCTGTAGACAGACTAACAAAGAAATAAAGAGAGAAGACAAATTATCAGCATTAAGAATGAAAAGGTGATATCTCTGTGGACCCTGCAGATAATAAGGAATACTACAAATAACTCTATGTGCATATATTTGACAACCTGGATGAAATGGTGCTATTCCTAAAAAATCACAAAGTACCAAAATTCATCCAGGATGAAATAAGATAACTTAGTCATTTTAACTTTTTTTTTTTTTTAAGATTTTATTTATTTATTTGACAGACAGAGATCACAAGCAGGCAGAGGGAGGGGGAAGGAGACTCCCTGCTGAGCAAGGAGCCTGATGTGGGACTTAATCCCAGGACCCTGAGATCATGATCCCAGCCGAAGGCAGAGGCTTAACCCACTGAGCCACTCAGGTGCCCCAGTCATTTTAACTATTAAAAGAATTGAATTCATTGTTAAATCCTTCTGAAAAAGAAGTGTCTAGGTCCCAATGGCTTCACTGGTGAATTCTACCAAACATTTAAAGGAGAAATAACACCAATTCACACATCTCTTTCAGTAAATAGAAGGGGAGAAAATACTTTCTTACTCTTCCCTAACTGCCTTAATAAAGGGCTTCCTTAACTACAAAAAGCCTAGAGTTAATATCACAATTAATGGTAAAAAATGGAACACTTTCTAAGATCAGGAATAAAGCAAGAATGTCCATTTTCATCATTCATATTCATCATCATACTGGAAGTCATAGCCAGTGTAATAAAATAATAAATCAAAGACATTCAGATTAGAAAGGAAGAAATAAAACTATTTCTTTTTGCACATGACAAGATTGTCTATACGTAGATTGCCAAGGATTCTACAAAAATGCGCTTGGCAAGGTCACAGGATACAAAGTCAATACACAAAAATCAATTATATTTCTATATAGTACCAACAATGAACAATTGGAAACCAACATTAAAATTTTTTTTCACAGTGCTCTCCCTCAACTGAAATACTTAGGTATAAATACAGTCGAATACATTAAGATTTAGATGCTGAAAACCCCAAAACACTGATGAAAGACATCAAAGACCTAACTCAATGGGGAGATATACTATATTCATGGATTGGAAGATTCAACAGAGTAAAGGTGGCAGTTCTCCCCCAAACTGGCCAAAAGATTTAATACACTTTGAATTGAAATCCCAGTAGGAGTTTATTATTGTTGTTGTTGATACAGACAAGTTGGTTCTAAAATTTATATGAAAGACAAAGAAAGTAGAATAACCCAAACAATCTTTTAAAAAAGAAAATTGGAGGACTCACTATCTGACTTTAAAACTTACTATAATGCTAAGGTAATCAAGATAGTGTGGGATTGGTGAAGAGAAAGACATATATATCACACAGAATAAAGAGTCCCAAACAGTCCTACAAAAGAAGCAAAGCAGCTCAATAAAGGACACTCTTCAACAAATGTAGCTGAAACCATTAGACATCTATATGAGAAAATGAGTCTCAAACTAATATTCACACCTTATACCAAAGAATCATAAAAATAAGTGAAAAATTTAGACCCTCAAACCTTAACATTGGAGAGAATCTTTGTGATCTGGGGTTAGGCAAAGAGTTCTTAGATATGAAGCAGAGTCCATAGATATGAAGAACAGTCCATGAGAGGAAAAACTGGCAAGTAGCTCTTCATCAAAATTAAAAACTTTGCTCTGTAAAAGATCTTCTAAGAGAAATGAAAAGACAAGCTAGACTGGGAAAAATATTTACAAATCTGTATCTGACAAAGGACTTGTATCCAGAATATATAAAGTGTTCTTAACACTCAAGAAGGAGAAAACAGCCCAATTTAAAATGGACAAAAGAGTCGAACAGACACCTCACCAAAGAGGGTGTGTGGTAGGCAATGAACCACACAAAAAGATGCTCAACATCATTAACCATTAGGAAAATGCAAATTAAAGCCACAATGAGCTGATATCACATATCTATCAGAATGGCTAAAATAAAAAATATTGGCAGTACCAAATACCAGTGAGGAAGTGGATCTTTCATAGTGGGATGCAAGACATACAGGCACTCTGGAAGTCTGGTAGTTTTTCATAAAGTTAAACACAACCTTTACCGTATAACCAACAGATCAATCCCACTTTTTAGGCATATACCCTAGATAAATGAAAACTTATGTTCACACAAAAACCTACGTACAAATGTTTGTAGCAGTTTTATTCAAAATTTTCCCAAACTGGAAACCACCCAAATATCCTTCAATTGGTGAATATTATCATCCATACAATGGAACATCCATACAATGGATCATCCATACAATGTGGTCATCCATACAATGGAACACTACTTAGCTATAAAAAGCAACACATATAATTCTCAAAGACATAGTGAAAGCAGCCGGTTACATCCAGAAGTTACATCCTCTGTGATGCTATGTATGTGACATTCTGGAAAAGGCAAATTTATAGGAACGGAGATCAGGTTGGTATGTGCCAGAGGCCTGGAGCAGGACAGATGTTTGAATACAAAGGGCTGGCATAAGAGAATTTTGTGGGCGATGGAACTGCCCTGTCCTGATTGCAGAGGTAGTTACACAAATGTGTTAAAACAGAACTGTACACACACAAAAGTTAATTTTATGGTATGTTAATTCAAAATTTTTAAAAATAAAGATGAAATATGTCCCAACCAATTTCTCTTTAAAAAGGCTATGAAAGAAATTTTCCATCTGGGTTTCTCCCAGAAAGGCTGCTTGGCACCAGCCCTGGTGTTTGTGGGTCTGTTTATTCACCTGTAAAACAAGAAGTCAGTCTATAGCAGGGATTTTTCTTCGCCCCTGCCCCCTAAAATTACACCCCTGGGCATGCCCTTTATGGAAGTGGGGTTGGGGTAGGTTTGGAGGGAGAAGGCATTTGGCTTCCACTGGGCTCTGGACTCCCAGAACTGTTGTGCTTTTGTCTGTCTCATATATTATTGGTCTGAAAACCTCTGGATTAGATTAGTTGGTCTTGAGTCAGTCCTCAGGCCCCTGAGGGGTTTGAAAAATCCTGGATTTCTGGGCCTGTAGGTGGGGCCCATTCATTTGTCCCCATGGACCCCCGTGGCTAGCCTGCACTGGCATTAATGGTCAGCAATCTAAACAAGGCCTTTCGGGGGAAGCTGGAAGTGTGCTCCTCGATTTAGGACCCCCGGTCACCCATGGATTAAACACAATAGAAACTCCTGAAAAGGCTAAAAAGTCCAGGCCTCTTCTAAGGTAGGGTCTGAAAGGCCCCCAAATCACATTTTTTCCCTAAAGGATGACTTTTTGGAAGAGCACTTTGTAAACAAGTGAAGGGCTGTGCACAGATGGGGGAAATGCCATTGTGAGGATGACCGCGCTGACCCAGGCCAGCAGGGCCAAAGCATCATTCGTGACGAAAGTTGTTACCCTAAGCACCTACCCTGTGCAGGGCCCCATGTTAAGGGATCGTTGAACCTCTGTAGCAATGCTGGGATTTCCAGAAAGGGCTGTCATTGCTTGGACAGATGAGAAAGCTGAGGCACCAAGAAGTCTGGATCCCATGGGGAGGAGGTGACAAGGCCAGGTTCCGGTCTGCAGCTCCAGCCTTGTAAATCAGTACCTGGGAGAGGAACGCCTGAAGCCTGACGTCAGGCCTGCTCTCCACATGTGCCCCCCAGAAGGAAGCTAATGCCACCTTTCGTCAAGGGCTGGCAGGGGACTGCCCAGGGTACTTTGAGACCTTGCCATGTACAACAGCACTCAAAATCAAAAATATTTTTTAAAAAATGTTTATACTGTGGAATGCTTTCTTTGCAAACTATGTCATGTGTAAATCCCATCCAGAAAACCAGAGTTGGGCCCCTGTGGGTCAAAGGTGGAAGCAGGGTTGGCCTGGGCCCCCAAGACTCCCAGAGCACCACCCAAAGGCCACTTACCTAGTGGGTTGGCCCACTTACTGTGACGCCACAATGCTTAAGGCTCTGGCTTTGGGTTCAAAAGACTTTAGTGGAACTGTGGCTGACTCATTCCTGGGTTAGTCCGTCTGGGCGAAGGCAGCAGGATTCCAGGCTTGCCAAACGCTTTAGGCACTAGTCTATCTGACCTGGGCACATGCCTTCCTCTTCCCCTCTGGCTAGCAGCCATGACCTGTCACTCACAAGGGTAGGAAACTTCTCTGCACCCCTATATGGCTAGTGGAGTTAATCTTTGAAGATAGGGATAATAAGATTAAAAGCTACAGCACCTTTCCTTTTTTTCCTGGCCCTTATAAAAGGCCTCATCTGTTTTTTTTTCTGTATCAGCAGAAGGGAAATGTTTACGTTCAGGTCTGGGTAGAGGGTCCACAGCAGATCTGCACCCCTGACCTGAGTGTGGGGGGCTGGCAGGATGGCTCATAGGGGAATCATCAAACAGACCTCCTTCTCGTAGATGTCAGGGATCACTCCCATCGGGGAGCTGACCATGTGCACGGTGTTCTTGCCGAACAGCTGGAACTCATAGTGGACGAGCTGCTCCCAGAAGCCGTGGTTGGGCCGGATGATGGGCCGGCGTGACCTGGTCCATGCGTGGGCGTCCCGCAGGGACATGGCGTGGTACTTCATGAGGTAGGCGAGGCAGAGTGCGGCGGAGCGGCTCACTCCGGCGGCACAATGCAGCAGTGTGCGGCCCTGCTTCACCTCCACGCTGTGGATGTGGTCAGCAATGGGGTCAAAGAAGTCACAAAGACGTGAGGCGGGGGTGTCGGCCACGGGCACCTGTACGTACTGGATGTCCTCGTATAAGGTATTTACCACTTCGACTGAGACGTTGATGACCGTGGTGATCTGGTTGCTGGCGAGCAGGAGCTTGTTGTTGGCAGCTGCCCCGTTGCTGATGTACAGGCTGCTGGTGATCTGGGAGAGGCCGCTGACCGAGGGCTGCCGGAACTGAACCGGGAAGGGACACGGGGGTGCTGTCATCGGGCCAGCGGGTCAGCGGGCAGAGAGGCACAAAGGGTACATCTTTCTGTTGGGCTGTGCCATGGAAAACTGCAAGGAGGGAGAGAATGGTTGGAGAGCAGGAGCCCAGCTGGGCCGGAGAGCCAACACCAGGGGATTTCTGGGATATGGATGGTTGGGTCTATAACAGGATCCCCAAGGCGGTCCCCTGACCATCACAGCAGAGCTACCCCGAGAACTGATCTCCAAGTCTGGAAGTCAAGGCCGTCCTTGAGGGGCTCCCCATCTCCAGCTGGGCAGGCTGACTTGTGTCAATCAGACACAGAGGGCCTGGCCTCTCTGTCTAGGTTCACACAGCCCTCTTCTCCCTTTAAGTGGGAGCCCCTTGCACAGTCTTGTTTCTGTTCTGACTTTATGCTTAAATCATAAGACTCTGAAGCAGTGACATGAGGAGTCACTGGTAGTATGAGAGAGAGGAAGGTCTCAGCTTTCTGGCTCCAAAAACCCTCTGAAGAGACAGGATGTCACTTTCCCTGTGAAAGTGACCTCAAATTACAGAGTTCTATATCATTAACCAAGCTCCTGCACCTGGCCTCTAAGGAGAGTGCCTAGGGAGGAAGGCAACTGACAGCTTCCTGGAGGCCAGCAGGAGGGGCACTATAGCAGCTCCCAGAGCAGCAGAGGGGCCTCAAGTAGACAAGCTGTACCAGCATGATGCTGTGTGCCGCAGGGCTGTGGCAATGCACCCCAGGGAGGGGGCACACCCCTGCTTTCTCCTAAGATATCCCAGGCCCTTCACTCTTCCAGTCTTAAGCAAAGCTGCAAAAATAGCCCTGTTTCCCATACTCCACTGAAACAGGAGTATTCGGACTTAGAGCACAACTCTCAAGGCCAAATGGCAGTCTTCATCAGGCAGAGACAAACAAGGAGCAGAGTTCTGTTCCCCTGCTTAATATATTTCAGTGGCTGTCCACGGTCAGGATGAGATGGGAGCCCCTTAGCTTTATTGTCAAGGCCATTTGTGGTCTGGCTCCTGCCCATCTCTAGCCTCTTTTCCTCCACCGTAAAGGGCCTTGGCTACGCTGAGCCATTTGCAGTGCCATATGGATACCTGGTCCTTCCTGGCCCAGGGCCTTTGCCTTTGCTGCTTTCTTGGCCCAGAACCCTCTTTCCTACAAGCCTACCAGACTCTGATCTGTTCCATTCAGCAGAGGACTTGGGATCTTAGCTAAGGGTCACTTTGTGAGGGAAACCTTCTGGATCCATACCCCTCCCCGAGGTTTAATCAAGTCCTTGCTCCAGGCTTTCTCAGTCCTATGTGCTCTTCTTCCTACCGCGTCCTAAAGACGAAGTTTTTTCTTGATTCGGGATTCACTGGGAATTTGGGATTCTACTAGGATTTGCTGTAACTATCTTTACTCCTACTGTAGCACCAATGCTAAGTTTGGTGCTTGATAAACATGTGTTGAATGAGGAATGACTTCAATAGCCCTGGGGGAAGAGCTTGGTGGAGGTGAGGGTGGTTCCTTAGCTACTGGAGAGGAAGGCCAAAGGCTACAATAGGAAATCCTACCAGCCAATGCCCCGGAGTCAAATGCATCAGGCTCACCCCAGGAAGGCCAGATGGGGCTGTTTGTCTAAAGTCATGTGGGGGCAGAGAAAAGCTCCCCAAAACTCCGTTGAAAGCCTAAATACTAAGGGATGTCCCATCACCCAAAATGATGGATCCTTGTCACCCAAAAAACCCAGAGAAGAGTGGACCGAGGGTCCCCCAAAATAGTGCCCAGTGGGCAACAGGAATAGAGGAAACTGTTATTCAGCACAGTCACAAGTGAGCAGAGACACTTTTCTTGAAGGTGAGGGTAGTGATGGGAGAAGAGACTTTTTCATGCTAGTCAAGAGATATTTATCAGGCTCTGTATTAGGTGCTGGGGATACTGAAATGTACAAGACAGTCACAGCCCCTTCTCTCACAAAGCTCAAAGTCTAGTGGGAGAGACAGACATTAAATAGGCAATTATAGGCACAACAGAGCTGGAAAATAGGGTTAACACTGCCTGTCTCATAAGGATCGTCTGAGGATGGAATGAAGTAACCCGAGGTAAAGTGTGTGACACAGGACCTGACACAGAATTAGCCCTCTATAAACATCTAACTATTCTTGCTGGTGTTAGGGACCTTGAAATGTAGGGCTTTATGGGAGTGAAGAATAAAGGGATTTATTTCACGCTCTGGGCGAGGTTGTTGCAAGGATCGCCTCAAGAAACGAAACAAAGATCTGAAGAACATTTAGTGTGAGGGGGAGGGTGGTGGTGATTAGTTTCACCATTTGAAAGCTTACAAAGCTTTTGGCTTCCTTCAACTGGTTCGATCTTCAAGCCGACATAATAGGTGTCTATGGTTAATATCTCCATTTTACACACGGGAAAGTGAAGTAGAGAGGAGAAAAGGAGCTGTCTAGGTCACAAAGTAAGGTCCGAAAGCTGGTCTTTCTGGTCTCACTACGTGTGGGAAAAGTCGGCAAAGACCGCGGGGCGTTCATTAATACCAGCTTATAAGCGTGGAACGAAGTCCACGGCTTGACAAGAGCAAAGAGCCACTCCCACGGGTGAGCCTGCCGGGTTTCCTGGGGAGTTGACGCCGGAATGGGCCCCCTCGCCCGCTGGATGTCAAGACCACCCCCACAGTCTTACCTCTCTCCCGCCGGCGGGAGGGCAGGTTCGTTCAGAAATCAATCGCGCCCGAAGCCTCGGGTGAGGGTCTCGGGGAGACAGAAGATCGGTCACCATGTGGGAGCCACAATCCCCCGCTGCCCCGCGCTCTGGTTTCCATAGCAATGGTCCCTCCTCGCGGGGAGGAATCCGCCGTGCCGGGTCTTCTGGCAACCCCGGTCTCGTCTCGGTTCCAGGGAGCTGCCCCGCCCGGCCTTACCCCGATCACGCGGGGGCCACATGAGTCCTGGCGGAGAGGTAGAGTCAGCTCGGCGCGCTGCAGCCGGCTCCCACTCGGCCAGCCCGTCTCCACGGCAACGCGCCGGGCTGCGCCACGGCGGCCGCCGAGGGACAATCCTGCCGCGTCCTCAGCCTCCTAGACTCCGCGCATACGTCCCGCCCCAAGGTCCCACCTTCCGTCACGCGTCTCTCGGGCAACACGTCTTGCTCTGCGCGCGCCGTGGGCCCAGGGATTCACTCCGCGTCCGCGCGCTCGCCCTCCGCGCTTGGCTCTAACTCTGGTTCGCTTGGCCGAGTCGTTCTCTAGCATGGTAGACTCGGCTGCCCAGCAGCCCAGGCCCTCGGTCACATGGAACCTGGGCTCGCCATCAGTTTCATCGGCCTCCCAGGCGACCACCAGTCCCGGCACCACCCCGACCTGGGCCTCCAGGCGCGTTAGATTCATCAGCCAACCCCAAATCCACGTAGCGACCCACCCGCAGATCTGCTTCCTGCGGCCGCGGACCGCGCAGCAGCCGGTGCTCTTCAGGTTCGGCCCGGGTGCCCAGGGCTTTACCAGACCCCCGTTCCTCCAGCGGCCCTTGGGACCTCGGCCTTGGTTCCCCCAGAGCCCCGAGCACTTCAGAGCCGAGCTGAAAGAAGGACAAGTTGTTGTAGTTGCTCTGAAGACCCCAAGCGAGCCAGGCTCCTTTCCAGTCCAGCTCCTCAGGAGCTCGGGAACCCAAACGCCTTCAGCTCCGACTCCCGGGAGAAGCTGGAATTCCCATCTCCTACCTGCGTATCTTCGGAATCTCCCCGGACCTTCAGTCTCCCAGGACGGACGTCGCATAGCCCCGGGGTCCCCAGTGCCCTTTGGGCCAGCCTTGAACTT